>CAUYPK010004059.1:0-74080 GCA_963574355.1 Loris lydekkerianus | reverse complement strand
AAAGTATCCAATGTACTCAGCCCTACTATGAAGCTAAATTATAGCTTTCACATGAAGGCTATAACCCAACTATAGCACAAGACTATGGGGAAAGGGCCAAGGAAGGGGAAGGGAGGGGAGAGGTTTTGGTGGAGGGAGGGTGACAGGTGGGGCCACATCCATGGTGCATCTTAGAATGGGTACAGGAGATTGCACTAATGTACACAGCTATGATATAACAACAGAAAAAAAAAAAAGAGTCAAGATCAACAAAAGTCAATGATTCAACACAATTATAAATATTTTTTCAGTGTTACCCTCTAATAACTAATGCATGGTCTCACATGATCTCACACACTCTCTTTCATTCTCTCTCTAAAAAAGAAAAAAAGAAAGAAAAATTTAAATTAAAATAACTAAAATTCATTGGCTAGTGCTCAAGATGTGGTCATGTACGCTGATTTCTTCTCTATAGCAATAGAGCCATAATGAGTTTCCAATTAGCATATTTAGAGAAGTAAAATATATTCAGCATAAAGAGAAAAAATTCACTAACTTCTAAGAAAAAGCATGAAAAATATTTGTTATGTGAATTAAACAAATTTTTAAAAAGCAACAACAATGAGACCTGCGTGTTTTTCTGCCCATCTCTTACTTCAACTTCCTACAAAATTCTTGGGAAAATCAGACAATTAATTTTTAATCTAAATGTTTGCACCAGAAAACTAAATGAGAATCCCATGCTGAGCATGGTCTAAGACCTGCTTATTGCTACAGAAGAAGTCCCTGACAGAAGAATCTAGAATATGGTGAGAGAGAGGAAGGGACACGCACGGAACATGGCAGCAAGCAAATGTTCAGCAAAAGGTCCCAGGCGGCTAGCTGGCCTTCAGTCAGTGTTTTTTCATTTTAAAGTCTCTAAATGTCAAAAGTTTGCTAGAGGCCTGCTCTAGAATGGTTTTGCCACTGCTTCTTGCACACTTCCTGGTATTCAATCAAACATGGATTCATGGAGCAGCCTCACGTGGCTCCCACTTCCTTGTGTCTGAATGTGCACACTTACCCTGGAACCTGTCATTCATCAGTGCTCTTTTTACTTTTCATTTTTCAAGTACAAACAAAATTTTAGCTCTAGGCTAAAATCTGGAGTAAGCAGAGTACCAGTTGAAATAATGAAAATAACCTCTTACTAATAAAACATCTTTTCTTTCTCTGTGGCTAAGCTGGCCTAAATGTTAGGAGCATAATTTCAGTTTTTGGATCTATATAGGAAACAAAAAACAAAAACAAAGGCTTAGACAAGATGTGCAGACAAATCTCCTCCCTCCTACCTCTGATCCTCCTAGTCCATGAACCTGTTCCATTCAACCTAGGGACAAATGAAACAACATTCCCATGAAGAGTTTAGGACAACTCATATTTGAAAGGGGGAGGGTGAACTCAGGCAGCAAAACAGGGTGGACTTCAGATACTCCAAACATGGGAAGGAAGGACATTTGTGATGACATCAGACAGTGTACTTGGCACTTTATATACATAATCTAACTTAATCTTCATAACAACCCTATTATAGGGTTATAAACCTGTTAGAAGCCTTGTTATCTCCATGTTCAAGTTAAGAGAATCAGAGCACAGGAGTCTGACTTGCTCAGGGGACCTGGAAAAGTACATCCTAGAAAAGAATGTGGTCAGTCTAACGGCAAAACTCATCCCTGTTACGCTGTGCCACCATAAATTACATGGATGACTATCAAATGGGGTCCTTCACAAAATAAGCATTTTCATTTTATAAGGTGCAGTTTCTACTTTAATGCTTAGACCCATGACCTATAAAAATTCGCCAGCCTTAAAAGAAAGCTGTCACAACCTGCCACTACCCATAGACAAAATGGTACCACAATCATTCGGTCTGGGGAGATGCAGATCCCCAGGAAAACCAAATCTGAGTTTCTGAAACACTAATGGAATACAAAGGGCAACTGTGGTCCTTGTGGTCCCAGACTAACTATTCACACAACTAAAAATCTGTGTTTGTGATAAAGAATTCTTCATGCTATAAAGACAGAAAGTACAATTATAATACAACTGTTCAGTTGACTAGAAGCATTTCCCCAAACAAAGCTATGTTGCTCACTAACTTACACACCATATATTCACCAGGTCATTGCTTTAAGTCAGGCATTAAGAGCTGGGAACCTAACCACAGCATTCACCCTCTTTTCCAGACATCTACAGTCCAGGGAAGGCCTACTCTAATCAATATGATCCTCTCTACAAGTGCTGTGAATACAGGCAGGGTGTCCCAGAGTTCCTGGCAGTCCAGCCAGAGCAAACATGGCTGGGGGTAGGAGGGTGATCCAGAAAGTTAGATAGCAGGGAGGGTGTGTCTGAAGGAGAATGAGGGACCCAGAGCAAAAGGAAACAGTGAACATTAAGGAACCAGATCCCTCCCTGGGGCTAGAGAAAATGGATGACGGTGGGGAAGCAGGTGGGAGGCAGTGGTGCAACTTGAAGTCTTGCAGGTCATGGTAAGGAGCTTGAACTGTATCCAGAGAGCAGTGAGGAACCCAAGGGTTATAACAAGCACAATGGCATATCCAATGATAAAACTAGGTCAAGCTCAGAGAAGGAATTGCAGATGGCAAAACTGGAGGCAGTGAGTCCGGTCAGAAAGCTGTCACTGGGAGTAGCAGCAGTGGCTGGAGAGAAAGAAACAGGTTTAAGAAGTATATATCTAGTACACCAGGAATTTGTGATCAGACAAGTGAGGCAGGCAGAGAAATCCCAGATGGCACCTGGAATGATTCTTGCCATTGTGCAGCCCCAGCCTGTCGTCCATGAGCCCCAGACCTCACCACCTAGGCCTCTTCTTCTCACTCTGACCATTCTCCTTCTCACATTCCTATTTCCTTCCTGAGCCTACACACAGGTCAGGCCCAACCAGCAGCCAGCACCCCTCCTCCCTTCCACTTCTATGTCCCAGGTACAACCTTCATACCACTTTTGAGTCTCAAAGTCAAAGATATCTTACTGATGGTTGAAAAGAGAGATCATTCTTTTGAGGAAAAATACAAAACATGATATAGTAAAGAAAGTCCCACTCTTGGTCATTTCTGAAAACACAGAATCGAGATACAGCAGATTATTCCCAGCAACATTCATTAACCGTAGAGCAGACGGAGCAGCCACTAAAGCGTGTGGCTCCATGGTGTCCACAGCCACCCTCTGAACCTCATTTGTGCATCATTGCCTCTGATGACAACACCAAAGACTCCCTGGCTGGCTGAGCCCATGGCTGGCTTGGGAATCCAGGAAACAAAAGCAGCTACTTGGACCACATGTTGGCCTGACACTACCCCCACAGGGCCCCGTCTCTCTCAGGCATCTTAAAGAATGGCTCCTAAAGCCATTACTTTTGATTTAAAAAATTAATTAGAAAATAAATAATGCAATTCATCAAGCCTTTTAAAGCACAATCAAAAACATGGTATGATGCATCCCTCACTGAATCCACAGTGTCCAGATAGAAATATGGAGAGTAACATTTACAAATTATAAATATCTTACAAACACTCAAGGTTACTGGATGCTTGGGTCAGGGTCATAGAGCTTCTTGCTATATCCACTCTTCTTTCTCACGGAATTAATTCTGTAAGTAATTCTATTGTTATAACAAGAAATCTCCTGAAATGTGATAGGAAAGGTGGTTGGTGAGCCACAGTAACTCATGTATTTCCATATAAAGAAAATAGATTAGTGGGGAGCACCTGTGGCTCAAAGGAGTAGGGCACCAGCCCCATATACCAGAGGTGGTAGGTTCAAGCTCGGCCCCAGCCAAAAACTGCAAAAAAAAAGAAAAAGAAAACAGATTAGAATGTGAAAATGAGTTGAGAAGAAAAAGAGACTGAACTATAATCTTCAAAGTTTGAGCAAAATGAGGTCCTGATGGTGTGGGCCTTCAAAAACTCATGTTTTAGTGATTATCCCATAATTACATCTAAAAAGATCATGTATAGAAGTCAGAGATACAGGTTAGAACTAGAAAGTTAAATCCTTGTATCCCAGTTCCATAGAAGTTGTTTATGAGTTGAGACAACAACACGAGATGATTGCCTCTGCCACAGTTCTGTGTGGTGAGCAAAGCCACTGATTCACTCATCGCTACTTTACACCGCGTGACAAAATCAGCCAAAAGTATTTTTTAGAGTGATAGCTTATTTGGGGAATAACAGCTTTTGCTTTAAAAATGTGACCATTCAGTTCTGACAGTAAATAAATCACACCCCAGTCTCTCTGCAATCTACCAATATTGAGCGATAAATCTTTGAATTCAACTTTATACCAGACATAACTCCATTAAGTAAAAATCTAGTTTTAACTCAGTGACCTCAGTTTTGCCTCTGCTGGACAGCAAATCTGATGCAAAATGAGCAAATATGGGTGGCTGGGTTTCAACCTGGCATAACAGTGAGACTTTGTCAAGAATCCCAGAATTTAGGGAGTTTTTAGGAACAACGACAAGAAAAAACTAAGTTTGAAAAACAAAAACATATGCTAAACAGCTAGGGATGGGGAAATTAAAAGACGGGAAGAGCTTTCACCTTAGCTAGGAAAACATTCTATTTAATGACTTTTTCTTTTAGTTGACTCATTTTAAGATTTTCTTTTTTAACCTTTAAAATTATTACCTCTAGAAGGAGCATGTTAGGTGAATTTTCTTCTATTTTCTTTCTTTCTTCCTTCCCCACCTTCCTTCCATCCTTTCAATTAATGTTCAATGAATAGTATTTTCATATCTTATGAGCTTTGGGACCTTGACAAAATTACTGAAACTTATTGTACGTCAATTTATTTATCTATACAATGGGCATGAAACTCATGCATAACTCATAGGGCACTTGTAACCACAGCCAAGCATACTCTGTCCCAGATTGCCCTGCTAAAGATGAGGTTTGCAACACATAAGCACAGACAATCAAGAGTCCTATCTTCAGGACATAATTAGGAAACAAAATCTTCAAAATACCTGCAGGAAAAGCATGGGATACTATAAAATAAAAACAGAGGTTTCCTTAGATAAAGGGTTGCGGAAGGACAGACTAAGTTGGGGACCTTTGGGCTGAAACCTAAGGGACAAGGAGTCTGCCATTGAAATAAAGAGACAACCCCATTCCAGGCCAAGGATTTGGAATACACAAATGCCCTGATTTGGGGATGAGCCTGGTATGTCCCCAGAAGTGGGGAGACACAGAGGAGGGGCAATCGTGCAGGATCCCAAGAGAATAACAAAGAGTTGAACTGTACATGGATGAAGAAGTCACTGGCAGGTTTTCAGCAAGAGAATGATAGAATTTTGTTCATAAAGATGATGCTGCCTAAATAGTGGGTAGTGAATAGACCAGTGAGGTTCAGAATGAAAGGGCCAGGGAGGCCACCAAAGCCATTCCATGGGGGATGACGAGGGCTTGTGCTCATCAGGGAAGGGGCCAGAGAAAGAGAGCCTGGGCAACCTGGCAAAAACTCACCGAATACCTGGGTAGGGAATCTCTTCTCAAGTACAAACATTACCAAGATAAATGGCTAAAAACTAAATGTAAATACACATCATTTTATAGAACTTCTCCAGATAGTTCTGTCCGTGAAAGCCAGTGGCCAGTGAAACTTTTTAAAATGCTTTTATCCAAGATGATTTACAGTCATAAACTGACTCCACAGGTTAGGCTGACTTTTAGGTATAGTTTAGATTAAGAGCTATCAGCCCAGTTACCTAGGAAGGGAAAGTGAAGTGTATAGTGGTGCTTTACCCCATGTGTACACAAATCTTCATTGTTTTCGCCTCAGATCAAGTTTTAAATAGTCCTTTGGAACGGGAGCTAGAGATTCAGGGACTACCAGGACTTGTAAGGAGAAGTTCCTCTACTAGAATTTCCTGGTAAAGTACCCAGAGGTAACAACCTTGTTTTCAGCTTTCCACCCAAAGATAAAAGTAGGGGTTGCTGTGTGAGAGCTGTGTGCTTCTGTCCCAGCCTAGCCCTTTGTGCTTTGGGAAAGACAAGGAAGAAGAGAGGAGAGAAATGGAGAAAAGGAGAAATAGGGAGAGAGGGATGGAGAAAGGAGGGAGGGCAGGGCAGGAGAGGAGAGGGAGGGAATGTAACAAAAGGAGAGTTAAGACATGATTTGTCATCGCCAGAAGTGCTAATGCTGGCTCCCAAACCTCAAGCTCCGATTCCCTCATCAATCTTAATACCCCCCAGATTCTGTGTAGAACAAACATGGAAAGAAAAGAAAGTTCTTAGCCAAATATTGGAGCCCAACTTGGAAAAATGAGCTTTGCAATGACAGCACATATTTTTAAGGGCTTACTGGGATCTAAGTAAGGAGACTGGCTCCAGGCCTTGTAGTTTCACATATTTTCTTGATTCCTAAGTTAATCATTTTTACATCAACCACTTTAAAATAAGCCAAAGGGAAGCTTCCTCCAGGAATAGCCGTTCAATGGCATTTAACAATTAAAAACAATATCACATTTGTACCACTAGCCTTGAACAAGAATTTGATTTAGATTTAATAAGATACATACTCATGTGTAATACATGCTAATGAGTCTGAAAATAAATATTTAATATGATACAGCTCTAACACAAAAACTAAATCATGTTTAACAATGCATCAGGATTTATTAGGCACAGCTAGCAACTTGATGGAGTTAGAGTTGATGGTATTTGATCCTTTAATAGACGAATACTAATCACAAATTTCCCTGTTTCCTATCAACATTTCTCAGGCATACAATCATACAGCTTTGTTTTAATAACCCAAAGAAAAACGCAATTGAAAATGTAACTTACACTACTATTATACAGTTCCAGCATGATGAGTTAGCTAATGACGTCCACTGGTATTTTTTAAATTAATTTTTAATTTTGACTGTTTTATTCTCTTTGTTCTGCAAAATATCCTCCAGGTGTCTAAAGAAGAACAACTTTCCATGTAAGCAGGTGGTTTCTCTATCCCCAGAATAATCACTACTCTTATTTTTCATCATTTCTAAATCTTATCTCTTACATGACTCATTTACTTGGGTCATCTCTCCCTAAAAGCATGGACAATGAGTAAGCAAGTGCTACAGTGAAGCTTGTGGTGTGGTCTCAGCATACTTTTCCATCTTTCCTTTTAGCTAATACACATTACAAATGTGTCTCCTTCCTACAGAATACATTGGAGGTTGTCAAACATCACATGGGACAGCGCTTCATTCTTCAATCTCACTGCCAAACACATTTTAAATTAAGGGGAGGGAAGAAGAATTATAATCCTAATAAATCAATTACAAATAACAGAATACTTTTAAAGAAACACATTGTATTTTTTCCACACACAACAGTGGAGTACCTGAGAGTGCTCCCAATTGGAAGCTTTGCTGCACCTGTGTTAATGACGCCACAAAACTAATTTGTAGTAGTAGCGTATGATTGCAGGCAAATGAGATTACCACTTCTTTAAAAAAAAATTGTTTTTCTCAAGGGCATTAAATAAACTCCCAGAAGTCTGCTTCATTACTCTGGATTTTCCAATCAAATAGTTTCAGTCCATCAGAGTTGGGATCTTGTGATGATTGTTGTTATAATTTTTTACAGGGAAAATCAAGAGACCAGAAAGTTAGCTAATTCAGGTTAAGATGTAACTTTGGCAACTCCTAAATCTATCACAGAATTCATGAAGCAGGAAGGAAGCCCACAAGAACCAGGCAGGCATCAGGCAAGCCTAGCTGAGCCACCTCTGATGATCCCCATGGGTTACAACCAGCCAATCCTGCACTCATGAACCCCTAAGACCTCATTACCATGGCTTGCCCAACAGGAAGAATAACAGAGATTATCTGAATCTAATCCAGGGTTGGAAATCAAAGGAGCTTCAAGATTAGGCAAACTTTTATCACAAATGTCTTCTTCAGAGATATCCCAGATGTAAACTTCAGCTCACCCCATCTCAATATGTCTTAAAAACATTCAGATAACAATATCCTAACACGTAACCAAGAATATTAAGAACACTGATCATCCATCTACTCATTTATTCATTGGGCATCTGAGAAAATCAGGCAGAGTCCTTGATAGAGTGAATTTCCTAGTCTACTGGAGGATGGAGGTATAGTCAAATTACCACACTGACAAATATGTAAGTTATAGCTGAGGACACTAAAGAGAATGAATGGAGTTCTGTGAAAGTGTAATTAAGAAGAAAGAGAAAAGAGGAAGAAAGGAAGGAAGGAGGGAAGATGGAAGAAACCCCTATCTAAGGGATTAGAAATCAAGGAAGGCTGCCCTTGATACTGAACATGTAACTTAGGGCCAGAGAGGAAGTTGAGTGTGGGAAGCGTCAGGTAGAGCAACAGCCTGTGCAGAGGTCCTAACCAAGGAGCGAAAGAAGCTCCCCAGGAAGCCGTGACAAAGTGTGGGAAGGATGACAGAGCAAGACTTGGAAGGCACCTGCAGGGCCAGGTCTGTGCTCAAGAGCAATGAGAAATGCCCAGCAGTTAAAGGAAACTCAAGCTGCATGTGAATTTAGTCTATTGAAAGATAAATGTCGGAATGTTCTGAGATTAGTGATTCAGCAATAGTGATTTGGAATAATAAGATGGTAAGATCTTACCTCACTCTTTATACTAAGATATATTCCAAATAAATGAATAATTGAAATGCTTGAACTGAAAACTGAGAGGAAGCAGAAGAACACAGGCATAAAGTTTTTCTAATGTGACTTAGAGAAATCTGTTTAATCATATTAGGCATTGCCAAAACCATACTGGAAATGGTGCATAACTACGACCTAATAATAAAGTAAAACTTCTATATGGTAAAAAAGGAAAGGGATAAAAAAAAAAAAAAAAAAAAAAAACCCTCAGACTAAAGCACATATATGAAAAAAGAAAATGTAAAGAAAGGAAAAATAAAATCACCCCCAAACTACCAGGTAAAAAGTTGAAGGACAAAAAAGGAAAAACAAACATCTGGAAAAATTATAAACAACACATTTTTATGGACAAAGAATAGTGACTATTAAATATTAGAAAGTAAAAATCCCAACATAAAAATTAGTAGAGGGCAGAATTTGCTTATTCGCCAGAAGAAAACATAAGAGTGATCAGTGAACATATGAAAATAATTCTATCTCGATGATAATGATAAAAATAAGAGGAAAAAAATTTTTTGTCAGTAAGATTATAAACGATTTCAAAAAAATTTTCCCAAACCCCCATGAACTGAATGAGGTGCCACAGGCACCCAGCAGCCCTCAGTAGAGTGGACACTGGTCCACATCTGTGGAGGGCAGTTGGACATATTGGACATTGGGTACCACAGTTAAAACTAGCAGAATCTTTGGCAGAGCAAGACTTCCCAGAATGTAGCCAATGAAACTGTGTAAGTTCTAAAGAGACTACACCCAAGGCTTTTTATCAAATCATTTATATGAATGAAAACATGTTATAATAACAGGGAACTGGCTAAGGAAACCATCACTGACATCCAAAGATGGATCATATCAACTTCCAAATCTATGCTCACTGGCATGGCAACGTGTCTCAAATACTGTCGAAAGAAAGGAGGCCACAGCTGCATATGTGACGTGATTCCACCTGAATGAAGTGAAACACGTGGAGTTGAACATCCATGGGATACACCTTTGGATGAGTACACGTGCTATACACACTTGTGTGAATATACAGATTTCTTTTTCTATGTACACACAAGAATAGAGGAGATGAAATTGACTCATCATTTCTTAAATGATTTCAGTACGTCCTAATATGTGCGTCACTAAGCGTATTTCTTTAATTGGGGGGAGTGTGTGCTTACATTTGTCTAGTACCGGTTTAATTTTCAGAGCATGAATTTCAATCTTTTGTCTATGTGGGATGTACCGTATATACTCGAGTATAAGCCAAATTTTATGCCGGAAAAAACTCGGCTTATACTTGAGTATGTACGGTAATTTAGTACAAAGAGTGAGGTCAGAGTAAGCCCATGTTCAAAGAGCTATGTCTGGAGCAGGGTCTGGGCTGCTGGAACAGAGCTGAGTCCCTGGCAGAAACTGGCTTGCTTTCCCATCTCTAACCCCTGCACAGCCCGGGGGTGAGAGGTGAGGGGCCAGGGCCAGGGACGGTGGGCATCAGCTAGTGCTTATTTGAACTGGGACTCTCAAGCACCTTCAAGTTCTCAGTAAAGGATTAATTTGAAATAAGTTGGTTTATAACAATTATATAAGAAAGAATAGCTAGTAAATCTGCTAGTAGGGGAACTACTGATCTGATCATTAAAAATGACGCTTGATACGCCCGATGAGATACTCTGTTGGCTTCAAGGTAAAATGAATCAATATCTTGAATTGGCCTCCAATGAGATTTTTGAGGACTTTTCAGATACGATGCCCCATCTATGTCAGCTTGGTTATGTGAGAGGAAACAATTGGGCTCTGCTTATTAGCAAGTGATATCTGTCCCTAGGTATCAAAACTGGTCACTCAGGACTAGTGGTTAGCATAACTCCTCATCCCTGAACTAACGAGATGCCTCTGCTGGGCTGCCTGGCCAGTTCAGAGTAGGGTACCACAATGGTCCCGTCTCCTGGCTGCCACGTCCCTTCTGGCCATGCATCCTTCAATGTCACCGACATTCTCCAGGCCTTGACTCTGCTCACCGGCACAGCCAAGGTAGATCATGAGCAGCCAGGACCTTTGTGGCCTGGAGACACCCAGAGAAGGTCATCTGTGAGATTCTTCAGGGCCATTGCCTCCAACCCTCCCTGACCCAGAGGGTAATTTACACACTCTTGATATTTTCTCCCAGGCAGGCAAAAGGAAGAAGCCAAATAGTATAAGATTTGCTTAAAGACCGTAACACGATGTCTTCTCTGTCTGCTTACCCAGGGAAAGAGGACAAAACGATTTTTTTAAGAAATTAGCAAACACTGTGAGGCAGAATGTATTTCCCAAAGAAGAGCACCCATTGTCCCCTTTTCACAGGCCTCTTGGCCCTACCATGCCCCTACCAGGAGAGGGAGTCTGATTCCCCTGCACTTGAATCTAGTCAGGCTTGTGACTCACCTTAACCCATCTGAGCTCCCTCATGCTGCTAGGATAAAATGCAATATGCTGGGTGGTTTAAACAACAGACATTTATTTTCTCACAGTTCTAAGAGATTGGAAGGTAAGAGATCAGGGTACCAGTGGGGGTCAAGTTCTTAGATATATATTTTCCTGGCTTACAGAGGGCCAACTTCTTGCTGTACCCTCATTTAATCCCAATTTTCTCCCAAAGACACCCCCCTCCATTATCATACATTAGGGCTTAGGGCTTCACTAAGTGAATTTCAGAGGAATCTAAAAATCAGTCTAGAGTAATCAATAAAATGTGCAGAGTGACACCACATGACCTCTAAGGCTAAGTCATAAAAGCCCAGGCAGCTTCCACTTGGTCATTGGATTAACCACTCCAGAAATCTTCAGCCTTGTAAGTAGTTTACTGCCCTGAGACTACGATTTTATGAGGAAGCTGAAATAGCCCACATGGAGAGACCAGGTGGAGAGGCCGAGACCATATGAAAAGAGAGAGAAACAGAGAAAAGGAGAGAGAGGAGGAGGAACGAAGGAAAGGGAAGGGCATGGGATGGGGTGAGAGAAGGAAGGCCCCTCCTGTGCGGAGCTGCTCCGCTTCTGGTGTGTCAGCTACTGCCACGGGCTGCCCCCTGAACCAGCCCACTAAGATATTCCCAAATTCCTGACACAAAAAACTGAAAGAGATCATAAATGGATGCCTATTGTTGAAGTCGTTAAGTTTTAAGGTTTTGCTTTTTTTTTAATGTGGCAACAGAAACTAGAACACACAGAATTGCCTTGTTTTGAAATCTGATTTCTTACACTTTTATAAAGCAATTTTGTTTAGTTGAGGATAGCATCCATGTTTTATAACTTTCATAATTTCCCATCAGACATGTTGTTTTTCTGGGTAAGGAATTATGAACTATACTCAAAAGCTGCATACAAATTGTGGCCTATGGGACAAGCAGGACCCTTGGGTCCTAGGTCACTCTGGGATGCCAAGACAGAGCCCAAGGGTAACATGTTCAAGTCCCTCCAGAAATCCACTTCCTACGCTGTCTATGGCTAAATACTGCATGGGGAAGCAAGTCTCAAATGTAGTTCCACAGAAGTAAGAAAATGGGAAACTTCTTTCTCTATGTCTTCCTGGAAGGCGGGGAGCAGCACCCCTTCCTCTCACATCTCTCATGCGCAGTTAGGGACCTGTAAGTCTAAAGACGTGGAGACTAAGAAATCTGAAAAGAAGAAAATGCAAAAGAAGATGACCCTGTCAAATGTCACCACAATAATACATTCATGTCCACCAATAAGCAATGCATCTTGGCAACAGCTGTAGATCTCCATGTATCTATTTGATGACAAACCTACAGACTCACTTGGAAACCATGAACAACTAAAGCAGTTGAATAATTTACTTTTCATCAAACACGTTCCATGTCATGGATAGCAGAGCTCTCCATACACAGTAAACAGATCCAAAAGCATTCATTGCAAGTTAATTTAGCCACCAAACTCCTTTTCTTGGTGGGGCAAGAGATGGAACAGGAGAAGTTTAACATTTTTCTTTTGCAGAATTAGTACACCTGTGTTTGCTTTAGATGGGATTGGAATGGTATCAATTTTCCTTTTAAACATATGGTGACTGTGATATTTCCTGCTCACATTATGAAAGTAATCTGGATCTCTTGCAGAATCATGGGCGATGTGAAAATCTCATTGGACATAAGGTGTCCAATGCTGAAAATACTGGATGGTGCAGACATTTGGGGGTGCACTTCAGCCTTGTAGAACTCCATTTGAGGTCATGACTTTGTTGCGACGTTGCCTCAGGAGATTCAGAAGTTTCAAAGTCCACTGAGCTTACATAAAGCCCCCCAAAAGGCTGACCAATCAGACTCACTGATATCCCTCTTTGCTATCTGCTACCATGCCAGGAGTGACACTGTTTTTTTAAGATCAATTCTCTGCCTACTAGGAACTGTATCCTAATTACTGTCCAAAGGGAATTTTTATCAATGCATTATTGTGTCTTATCTCAAGAAATCTATTAGTTATTTCAAACCATATACTGTTCTCCATTCCTCTCCTTTATATAAGAATATTTTGGCAGAAATTTCTCTATTCTCAAAAGAATATCTCTAGGCACTTTCCCAGTATAATAAAGAAACGTTTTATGTTATGGGTGATGGCCAGTTAACATCTATGTTTCTCTGGACGAACTACAGCATTCCTATCAGCCAAGGGAAACACCTGCATGGTCCTGTGTTCCCACATTACATCCATGACCACACATCCCGTAAACAAGAAATCAGAATCCAAAGAACAAAAACCACAGGTGCTGGAGAAAAACAACTTCATATAAATCTGCAACATACAACAATCTTTTCAAAATAAACAAGATTATAATGTAATTATAGTCAGGAAACATAGACATCAAGCTCAATGACTTATAATTATTTTTATAATGTATGGGGTTTGGACTGAACATGACCACAGATTAAGACATGAAGGCAGAGTTCCCAGGAGATACACAGTGGCTAACAAATATAACATAGTGTATTTGGAAAATATTTAACCAGATCGTCTCACTTCACTTTTATTAATAACTTTAGAAGACAAATTTGACCAAACCATATCTGTAGACCTCAAGGCTTCCAAATTTATAAAGTAATAGTATTGTTTCATTACAGGAATCAGAACAACAACAAAAAAAAACCTAGAACCCATTTTAATTTATTTTAAAATGATCACTAAAACATATCTCTAAAATGTATCCCTTTCAAAAGTCTTATTGAATGATGATTGCAATGCAGCTGGTGAAATGGAGAACCTGTTACTATCACATAGATATTTTCCATATTAGATGACTTTCAAACAAGTAATGCCCACAGGAAGCTCATACTCACAAGGGGAAGAAAATAAATGTCCTCTAGCCCCTGGGACGATGCAGGTCAGTCTCTGAAGAACTGATACTGTAATGTGTAATAAACCCCACGGGGGAAGAGACATACTAATCCAGAGGGTCTGGGCCTGGGATGAAGCTGGGTACTGGACTATAAGAATAATGAGCCAGGGGCCAGGCTTGTCAGAGGGACTTTGGTGGTAGACAGACTGAAACGCAGTAAGGCTTTCAGGAGGCACCGTCACACAGACTGCCTCTCAGACTGACACTGGACATTTTGTGTTTAATAAGACCTTGATGGCAAAACAACGGATACTGTTATCTTTCATTTCAACTTTTCCTCTTTCTTACGTTTTGTTTTTCTTTTGGATTAACATGAGGGCACATACAATTAGGTTATACTATCTGCATTTGCAAGGTAATATCTGAGTTGCAGTTGAGTCCTTCACCCAGGAGGTGGGCCACATACACCTGAATCCCCCCATAGGTGGGAACTTACCCCTCTTCCCCAACTTCTACTTAAAAACTAAACAAAAAACAAACAAAAAACCCCACATTTTATATGTTTGTTATGTTCACACCACTACGTTAGGGAATGCTCAGGATATAAAGATGATGCGAAAGTCTCCTGTCCTTAGGACAGTCACAAAATAATGGAAAAGATGGGAAGGCATATGTATCATCAGAGTAGCAGAAAGACTCTGATCACTACTGTAAAGAGATGTGTAAACACTTGGGAATGATTATTCAAGCTGATGACCCAGACCTCAGACAGCCAACTACCTCATCTAAACTTTATATGGTTCCACAGAATTATTAAGCAGACATACACACACAGAGGAATCTCTTTAAAGGTATCTTAAACATCAGTGATCCACACCAGCTGTTAAGTTCAGCAAAACCTTTATATCAACTGTTCCTTTGCCTGGAGAACTTTGCCACGGTCTGAGTACTAACAACATAAATATTATTCTTACCACCAAAGATATAGCTTCTTGCTCATTTACAAAGTCGAGCTACTTGAATGTTATCGTTCTACTCTGAAACCTTACTACAAAGAGTTATAAGTCATCTCCTTTCATATTCTATGAAAATGTTCACCATAAAACCAGTTAAATGCTTAAAAAAAGACACAATATTAAGAATATCTCTGGAAACTGTTATTTTCAACATGACATAATGAATCACTGTCACTAAGTCTTGGTACTATTTAAAAATATAAATGGACCACAAAAAAAAAAGTCACAGGGTAGACTGAAGCAGAGAATAGAGAGTGGATGGTTGAGGCCCAGGAATGTCAGTTGCTGATAATTTACCTCTGAGTTTGTAAGTCTCTTATTCTTCTGTGGAAACTATAGTTCTTTGCTCCCTGCACTGGTGTGCAATGAGACAGGCATATTGTGCTAAAACAGAAAAGGAATAAGTAGCTCCACGTTATACCATATTTCCCAATAGACATAAACGAACACTTAATACATTTCATTCTGCTTATGCGATTGCACGCCGGCTTGAAAATAGCTGAAGTGTAAGATGTGAGAAAAGGCTACAGTTACCAGCCATTCATTATAGGAAACGCAATGTTCTGCAAAGCAGTGCAGTAAGAAAGGACAGAGACGCAAAAACATGTTTGAAAGTAAAGGAATACTCATTTGTTATCACAAACTTCTAGTAAAAAGCCACCAGAAAAGAAATCTAATCTAAAACAACACGGCCAACCACGTACGCCTTCAACACAAAGGATTCATGGGGATACATCTCTCCTGACCACTAAAAACAGAAAGCTGTTACAGCCGAACAGAAGCCAGAAACTACCCTCGGTCATGGGAGTTTCAATACCCAGCTGGCATTATCCAAGAACCAAATTCTATATCTGTTTAATATTCCAAGAAAAAGGCAAAGTAAGCAAATACAAGTGATAAAAGTAAATAAATAAGTGTGCGAAGAGGAGAAAATTTATATGAAAACACATCTTTGGCTGGGCATGGTGGCTGACATCAGTAATCCTAGCACTCTGGGAGGCCAAGGCCAGTGGATTGTTTGAGCTCAGGAGTTCAAGACCAGCCTGAGTAAGAACAAGAACCTGTCTCCTCTAAAAAATAGAAAAATTAGCCCAGGCATTGTGGTGGTGCCTATAGTCCCAGCTACTTGGGATGCTGAGGGAAGAGGATCACTTGAGCCCAGGAGTTTGATGTTAAGGGCTACTGAGATTCTGTCTCAAAAAAAACAAACTAAAAAACTTTATGTCAAAATAAGAGACAAACCTCAACTACTTTGTAACATATTTTGTACAAGTTTCTTTTTTTTTTTTTTTATTAAATCATAGCTGTGTACATTAATGCGATCATGGGGCACCATACACTGATTTTATAGACCGTTAGACACATTTTTATCACACTGGTTAACATACCCTTCCTGGCATTTTCTTAGTTATTATGTTAAGACATTTATATTCTACATTTATTAAGTTTCACATGTACCCTTGTAAGCCTGTGGCTCAGTGGGTAAGGGCGCCAGCCCCATATACTGAGGGTGTTGGGTTCAAACCCAGCCCTAGCCAAAACTGCAACAATAAAAAACTAACACAGTTTGTACAAGTTTCAAGAGAAACTTGAAGTGTGATTTCTCGAAGCCAGCTTTTCCTAATCCAGCGTTTCTCAATATCCCCACCGTAACATTCTGGGCTGGATAACCCTTTGTAGTGGATGGCATCCCCTGCAGGGGAGGACGTTAATCACCCTCTCTACCTTCTACCAATGAGATTCCAGCAGTATCCGCTCCTTCTCCCCCACCTGTGACACCCAGAGGTGTCTACAGATAATGAGCTGTCTCCAGGGAGACAAAAATTCCCCTGGTTGATAACTACCACACAGAACTAAAACTGACTGCAAAGATTTCAAGGCCAGAAGACAAAGGTATGAGCAACTAGTTCAGGACCCTTAGTGCTTCCAGAAGTTCTATTTCATTTTATGCTGTTTTCCTTTTCTTACTTCCCACTATTCCAATTCCTACACCAGAAAGCCCTTGTTATTTTATTTAAAGCAAATGACCTAAGGTTGGCAGCTACCAGAACATTCCATCTCAAGGCCCAAGTAGGATACTTAGTGCAGGCTTACCAGTCCCACACACAGGCAGGCTCACTCTCTCACACTCTCCAACATTAAATATTAAACACCAATGCACAGTGAAACATTACCTTGAAGAAAATAGAACTTTCTTCATACAGCAATGTCCAGTGCACCCATGAATAATGAAGTTACTGGCTTACTTCAATTCTTTATTGTTTATTTTTAGTTTTAAGAGAATTTCAATAGTGCAGAAATATTAGCACATAGATAGTATCTACTATATCACTGCACATTGCTACATAAAATAATGAAGTACATATCCAAAGCCTGCCAGGATTTGAATTTATTTCACCCTAAAAAATATCCCTATGTTGCTGAGTATTAGGTTAAACCTAAATTATGTTATAGAATCTGGTACATTCCTACTCAACAAGTACTTCTGTTATTAAACCATATTATATTCCTTTTCACTTTTACAATGGAGGCATTAACATTTATTTTTAAGCCTTTAAACATTAACATTTATTTTATGTTTATTTGTATTATAAACAATTCTGTAGATTTCACAGTTTATGCATTCACAAAATGCTTCCGGATTTTGAAAGATACATATTATAGAGTTATTTCACCTGTAAGAGTTGCCAAATATTTGTAATATTTATGAAATAATAATGATTTATTATTGGCTGACTGTGAGAAGCAGAGCAGACCAATTAAACAATAAAAAGCTACCAAAGGATTTCTGGGAAAATAAATTAGAGTTTCCTGGAAGTAAAGAAAGTGTAGGCTTCATTCAATCTCAGCAAGATATCAAATACAAGCAAAATGCTCAATTCTATATGAGGTCTGACAATTAAGTTTGTGAGCTCATCCTAGAAAAAAGTGCTGCATATCTTATTGCTGAATAACACTGTGGTCACCTTGGAAGCATTCCCTTTGGGAAGCTCTGCACTGACACCAGCACCTACTCCACCCTTCAAAGCAATTTTGGAGCTCTTTTTCTGCAATGGGTATCAGAATTGTCGTCATATTATTTTTAATGGCCTGAAAGACATCAAAATGTCTTCCTTTCAATATTTCCTTTATCTCTGGGTAAAGAAAAAATCCACTAGAAGCCAGATCACATGAGTAGGGAGGGTGTTCCAATACAGTTATTTTATTATTTTATTACTATCTGAAAACTCTTTCACAAAGAGTGCCATGTAAGCTCGTGCACTGTTGTAATGCAAGAGCCATGAGTTATTGGCAAAAGTTCAGCTCATTGTCATCTAACTTTTTCATGAAGCATTTTCAGCACTTCCAATTAGTAAATTTGGTTAATCATTTGTCTAGTTGGCACAAATTGATAATGAGCAATCCTGTTGATATAAAAAAAAATGTTGGCAACATTTTTTTGGCTCTCAATTTGGAGTAACAGAACTTTTTTGGTGGAGAGTTGTCTGACTTCCTTTGTGCACTTTGATGCTTTGTTTTGGGGTCATATTGATACACCCCTGTTTCGTCATTAGTGATAACACCTCCCACAACATCATCTTGCCTCTCCAAAAAGGTCTTGCAAACTTTGAATCTCCATTGCTTTTTGTTCATTAGTGAGCTCCTTCAGGACCATTTTTCCACACAACATTCTCAGCCAAGATTTTCAGCTAAGATTTTCCTAACTTTTTCTCTATTGTTTAATTGGTCCATTCTGCTTCTGACAGTCAGCCAATGATTCTGACATGCAATTCAACAAATTTTTATAATGGTTTCATCAGTTGTGCTCATGACTGTCCACCCTGACCTTTCTTCATCAGTGATGATTTCCTTCTCAGAAAAACATTTTCCATTCATGCACTGCCATTTTCTTCATTATCCCCATAAACTTACTAACGTGTACTGGATTTCACTTCCACTCTTGCCAAGTTTAACACAAAATTTAATGTTTGTTCACTGCTCTAATTTACGTTCTGACATTCTCATGACAGCATAGAAAAATACAAAATAGTGACCACCACTCAGCAAGACACCAGCAGAGGTCAACATGAACAGAGCTATGATACAACAATATACCAAGGTCATGAACCCTTACCAAGTTGTTTGTACGGTGCTGCCAATGTAAGTGCATGGTGGCAAGTTTGCAAATTTAATTGTTGGTCCTTTGTATATCAACTTTATGATATGTTTATATGACTGAAAATTTTCCAGCTATGACTTTTCTTATTTTAGGTAGGAAAGTTGAGGGAAGTGGTACAAATGTTTGTTAATACTTTTCTATACTTATGATAGTGTCAGTCAAAGACCATGTGAAAAGCTATTGATTTGCTCTGATGGCCTCACATCAGAGTCTCCAGAGATCCGAGTGTTCTGCCATTACTGTTGAGTACTGACCAGCTGAAGCAGGGCATTGATTCAGGGCTAGAGCGTCCCTAACAACAGAATCTATCTGACTTACATTTGCAGAAGTCACTGCTTATACAAGGCCCTCTTGTTTCTGAGGAAACAAAGAACATTCCATCCTGTGACTGTCTCCCTTTGTAGGAGTGAGTGGTCCTACTAAACGATTCCCCCTTCATCCAGCATCACCTTCACAAAAAACCTGCTATAGCTTCCCTCTTCTTTTATTCTATCAAGCACAGTAAACCTATTGTTCACTGTGATTCAAAAGTTTATTAAAAAGGGAAAAAAAAAAACTTTTCTTTTTTTCTGAGCTACTCTGTCTTATTGGCAAGACTGAGAAAACTTCTTCAAAACATTTTGCTATACCCTCCTCCTGCCTCTCTATCTGGAGTAAATAAGAATGGACATCCTTTTGTGGATACTATACATCCCTCAGAGACTCAAAGGATGGCTTAAAGTCTCTCAATGCAAATGAGTAAATGTTTATCAAAGTGCTGTGTTGCTCACTAGGCTTTCGAATTAAAAGGGCCCCTTCAAAGATTTCACAGTCTCTTATGAAGATAAACATTTTCTATAAAGAAAGCAGTAAAATCACACAGGTGTACCCAGGTAGTTCAGGATACAAGCTGGGGAAGAAGAAGTGATTAACTTTGCTGGATGAGTTGGGGTTGGTGAGGCCTTTTCAGAAACCCAGAGTGAGACATATTTTCTGCATACCTTCCTGATCCTCCCCCTAACAAAGAATAATTCCACAGTTATGTCAGCAACCTTGGACTAATACAAACCAAGAGTGGTCTTCCTTTAACTGCAAAAAAAGTAGTAGTCACAAAGGGAAGGAGTATACTGGGGTACTGCAGCATATGAAGGAGAAAGGTAGATTACAGCCTTACAGCCTGCATAGTCTCATACTAACCCTTTTTTAAAAAATGGAGATGAGGTCATTCTCTGTTGCCTAGGCTGGAGTGCAATGACATGATGACATGATGACATGAACTCCTGGGCTCAAGCATTTTTCTTGCCTCACCCACCTGAGTAGCTAGGACTACAGGTTTACTACCACCACACCCAGCTTCTTTTTTAAAATTATTTTGGAAATGGGATCTTGTCATGTTGGCCAAAATAATCTCAAACTCCCAACCTCAAGTCATCCTCCCACCTCAGCCTCCTGGGTAGTCATCCAACCCTTCTTTAAGCCATCTGCTTTCTTTGTCAATGTTCAGTAATATTGAGGCAGCATTATGGGGCCCATTTCCACCTTGCCAAAACCAAGAACTGGACCCCAAATTTCCACACCGAAGGGACATATCTGCCCTTATATCTGACTGTTCATAATCTACAGACAATCAGCCTTTTTAAAGTCAAAGACATCACTTAACAGAGCTGCTGGCCACTAGCCTCTGCCTTGATATTTTAGGAGTGGTGCTAGCTCAGTTCCCTTTTTGTCCAGTGCACCTTTCAGCCAATGGACCACCCTGTGAAGCAGCTGGCACAGGTTAGGGTCATAATAGGTATCTTTGTGGAAGCTCTTCCACATGTTAACATGATTGATCCTTACATGTAATATTTAAAAGATGTTGCAATTACATATCCATTTTCACTCTCTGATTTTACCCTCATTATTTTCTAAAGTAAGCATTATTATTTTAACTTTGAAAAGTCAAAAAAGCCTCAGGAAATTTACAATACTGTGCCAAATTTGCTGGAATAGTAAATATTAACAGCATTTGTGTGGACCCAGGAGTTCTCATACTTAACTCAAAAAATGGTGAGTCACAGATATTTTTGGTTTAGCCCACTTGGTATTGTTTTAAAATTACATATTTAAAAGTTGGATGTTTCACTTTAAAAATACAGATTTTTAAAACCATTTGACAAACTAGAACCTGGAAGCTCTGAGAATTCTGGCCTAACTCTGTGCTAATAACAGGGTGAGAGTGATGAGGCCTTTGCAAACTAGTTGTTCACAGTCTGACCTACCCCAGGCCCACTTGAGGGGGAGGTACTTCTTCCCCTTTTCTCTCTGGCCACCAGGGCACTCCTGATCCCAACTGAAATGGGAGCAGCATCTCTGAGGAGAAGGCAGATATCCACAAGTGGCAGGGGAAACCCTCACCTAAAAGCATTTCTTCATGTCCTCAAGGTGGCCCCAGCAGAATTCCAAACCCACCCATATCAACTTCATCTAAATGTCATCTGCTTAACAATGTCACACTATCATCTTTTAAGAATGTAAACACTGGTAGAAAAATTAGAAGTATTTTTTCTGAAAAAGTCTCGATATAACCTGGTCAAATCATTTTATTTTACATAGTACTTGGAGAGGGGGGAAAGCATTGTATTCAAATCACTTTCTCTAACCTTATTTCCACCTTTCCATTTTAAAGCAAACACCTTCATCTTTGGCACCCTACACTAATTCATTTTCCAAGGACTCTAGGATGGGTTAAGATTTAGAGGTCTTGGAAGACCCCCTCCCAAAAAAAGTCCCTTCCATTGTTGCTAGTATTATTTAAAGAAAGGCTAGCCAATTGAAGGCATTTATTATCGTTTCTATTCTGCTAGTTAAGAGGTATTGTTTAGAAAAGGAAAAAGAAATTTAAAGACCCATTGATATAAGTGGCAGTCAAAACCTTTAATGAAGTTTTATGATTCCAGGTCCATTTGGGGATTTGAACCAGCTGGTGGAATCCAGATGTTTAGTTGCTAAAACAATGGCATTTTAAAGTTTCATTTCATGAAAACTAAAGCACATAAGCCAGAAGCTCAAAAGGAAGCAGCCCATACAGTTAGTCGGACAAGGGGCAACTAGACTCCCAAGCTCAGGCTGAGGAGTTCACAGAGCTACAGAAAATGACCCTGGGAGGTACTTTCCTGAATGCTGACAGGCACTGGGGTTCTTGCGGGACAAGGTGGTCCAGGTCTGTGCCTTGAATAGAGCTAGACAACCCCAGACTCTAGCCACCTTTATCTCCAACTTGCTCACTTCGTATTCAGCAGAACAGTACAATGCTAAGGACAACAAGAAAGAGAACGAGACGGGCTTAATGGGGGGCAAAAGGCTGTCAGTGAAAGAAAATCACCTGGACTCCCACCTGACACTGATTGCTGATCTGCAAGGAGACACTCACATCTGTTAATTCAATTTAATTCAAATACTTTTACTGTGAGAAAGATTAGAGGGAGGAAAATGCAACATTTCAAAAATATTTACTATTCTGCTCTGTAGTTTAGGAAAAAACAAACAAACAAAAAACAACCTCTTTTGATTTTTTTAAAGACAGGGTCTCCCTCTATGGCTATGGCCCAGGCTGGAGTGCAATGGTGCTTCCCAGAACTCCCGTGGAGCTCAAGCAATCCTCCCACCTCAGCCTCCCAAGTAGCTGAAACTACAGGTGCACACCAACACCCTGAATAACATTTGTTTCTTTGGTAGAGACAGGGTTTCACTATGTTGCTCAGGCTGGTCTGGAAATCTCTGCCTCAAGTCATCCTTCTTTTTTTTTATTATTATTATTAAATCATAGCTGTGTACATTAATGCGATCATGGGGCACCATACACTGGTTTTATAGACCGTTTGACACATGTTCATCACACTGGTTAACATAGCCTTCCTGGCATTTTCTTAGTTATTGTGTTAAGACATTTATATTCATTTACTAAGTTTCACATGTACCCTTGTAAGATGCACCGCAGGTGTAATCCCGCCAATCACCCTCCCTCTGCCCATCTTCTCCCCTCCCACCCCGCCCACTCCACCATCCCCCAATTCTTATATTATAACTGGGTTATAGCTTTCATGTGAAAGCCATAACTTAGTTTCACAGTAGGGCTGAGTACACTGAATACTTTTTCTTCCATTCTTGAGATACTTTACTAAGAAGAATATGTTCCAGCTCCATCCATGTAAACATGAAAGAGGTAAAGTCTCCATCTTTCTTTAAGGCTGCATAATATTCCATGGTGTACATATACCACAATTTAGTTAATAATAATATCTTGTATATTTCAACATTGCTAAAAGAATACATTTTAAATGTTTCACCGCCAAAAAAAAAAAAAAAAGATAAGGAGATGAGGTGATGGATATGTTAATTACCTTTATTTAATCTTTCTACAATGTATACATACATCAAAACATCACATTATACCTCATTAATATATGCAATCATTATTTGTCCAAAAAAAGAAAGAGAGAGAAAAGAAAGAAAACAAGAAAGAGAAAAGAGAGGCCAGGCCCAGTGACTCACGCCTGTAATTCTAGCACTCTGGGAGTCTGACGTGGGTGGATTGCCTGAGCCCGAGTGATACCCCTCAGGGGTTCAAGACCAGTCTAAGCCAGAGTGAGACACCTCCTCTAAAAATACCCAGCCGTTGCCTGTAGTACCAGCTACTCAGAAGGCTGAGGGAAGAGAATCACTTGAGCCCAAGAGTTTGAGGTTGCTGTGAGCTATGCCACCACCATACTCTACCAAGGGCAACAAAATGAGACTCTGTCTCAAAAAAAAAAAAAGAAAGAAAGAAAAGAAAGAAAATTTTCCAGTTTATGATCTAATAATATATTAAAGTTTCCATTGATTCATTATCTGTCCGATGTTTAGTAATACACAGACTTAAAGTTTCTGCTAGTCTGGTGGGTGTGATACAGTATCATCCTTGTACTTTTTATATACATTTCCTGATTATTACTGAATCTGAGTATCTTTCACTTGTTTATTGTTCATGTAAATTTTCTCTCTTTTGAAGTGCCTACTCAAATCTTTTGCCCAATTTTTTATTGAACTGTCTAAGATTTTTTTCAGGGATTACTCATCACTATACGTGTACCTCGTGTGATATAACCCTGTTGTCAGTTTCCGGCTTGATTTTTCATGTCCTTCGGGGTGTCTTAATGAGCAGAAAATTGCATCTCTAATATAACCACATTTATCACTCCATGTGTTGCTTTTCACAATTAGTTTTTAATCTACCCAGAATTGATTTTTTGGTTTAGTAAGAGTTTAAAATGTAATTTTTCTCTCTTTTTTTTTTCAGTGTACCAGCATCATTTATTGCAGTAACTATTGGACTTCCCCTGCTTAATTTCCAAAAGCAAATCTATCAAGTGACAAGTGTACTTAGAAGCATGAGTCTGTTTCTGGGGGTAATTTTGCTTCATTGGTCTCCTTTTCTAATATGATAATTTAACTGGAGAAGAGAGAACTAGCACAGGAAAAAAATAGACATATTTTAGAGTTCATACTATGATTGATTATGATATAAGTATTAGGACTTTTTTTTTTTTTAACATCAAAAACACTACTTCATAGAATAATTGGAAAAAGCTATGAAACAGATAAACAGAACCAACTCTATTATATGGAGATTCCAGTGCAAAATGAAAATTCAGGGTCCCTTGTGAAAATTACTGAAAATTTCAGGAAGGCAGCAGCAGAGCATCATATCAAGCCTGGGCCCTTCATGTGAGGCCTTAACTGTGTATACTGCATACCCATGAGGTCAACTCTGCAGATTAAATACAAGGAGATCGTTTCCTTTTTATGTGAGAACTATAGAAAGATGTAAGGATTAACCTCAGATTCTTACAGAAAGCAGTTTATAATGCAGAATAAGAGGTGATATAAAGGTAATTAAACACCTAGCATGCAATCAAATAGAATTTTTAGCACTAAATTACATTTAATACATGTAAATATACCTGTCATGACAAGGCTTCCTACTACTAACAAGAGGAGGAGTTCATCTTTAATTGGTCTCCTTTTATATCTCATTCTCTAATACCAAGGTGAATGTCTAAACTTTCTCTTGCTTGTGCCTGATGGTAGGGCCATGTGACCTCTAACAGTCTTTCAAAAATCGTTGCCATAATACACCAGACTGAACGTGCTCTTTACACCGTTTCCTGCTGTGTTTACTTTATGAAGTTTTAAATAAACATTGAAAAGAATTTATAGCCCCTTAGTACTAGTTCTTGTGCCAAAAGTACTTACCTGAAAGACTGTTTAATTGATGCCTATGGACATATCCTCTTATAACCTCTTGTTAGGTGTTTTTAGTATTTGCCAAAAGAAATGAACTATTTTGTATTATTAAAATTCGACTCAATTTTGCATCCAATATATTAAATAATGTCTCTATTATTCAACACTATCAGGAACTCCAGTATGCCATGTAATTGAATTTTAAAGGATCCAAAAATAATAATTTAACATTCAAAACCTCAACTTCTTTATGAGTCACTACACTTCCTTACAAAACAGAGTATTTCAAACATCGTTGGCCCTTTATTATTTATAACCATTACTTCGGACATAGGTTATCAAGGTAGGCTGTAACCAAGACTGCCATATGGTTAACAGCTGTATGTGTGGTGGCAGAACCTACTTTCATTGATTTTTTTATCCCCTGGTTTTAGTTATATCGTCAGCTGCTATGTCAGTTTATCCCTGTGCAGCCACAGAGTCATATTCTTCTCTCATTTCTTTTTCTTAATCTGATGTGAGTTAGGAAACCACTTACTAATTTATTAAAATTCTGTATCAGAAACTTCAGAGAAAAAAATCTAGAGAGAAGAGCATGACTTTTCCTAACAGCATTTTTGACTGCCCTTTGATTACTAACAGACCTTCTGTACTGAGGTTATGATTCACTGCTTCTGCTGAGACTACCTGAGAAAGAGCTTTGTTCATTCATTTGCCACTGTAACAGTAGTTAAAGCCCAGCATTTGACTTATTTTCAGTTTGTCAACTTCTTATTCTTCTATTGTTTGTTCTATGTCTTGCATGCTGCTTGAATTCTTATAGTTCCAATACCCAAATGGGTGCCAAATAATTCAAGTTAATTTGTTCTTGTGTATGTATAATTACAAGGAAAATAAGAGTTATTGTATAGCTAGCTACTGTGTATCCTAAAATAAGCTGCTTATTTATCCAAACACTACATATACAAAAACAAGAAAATTTATTACTGTCTAATAAATCATAAAAGTGAGGCTCATGGAAGTTATAGAAATCATGCATCCTTATATATCCAGTAAAAACTAACAATGCAGACTTTCATTAAACATTCTTAAAAATAAATGAATATTGTTGAACACAGTCTAGCTTCAAAATGTCAGTTACTTTCACACCATTAAAGACAGTGCGCAAGGATGGTGAATTTAGTTGAAATAGTTGAAGTTTTCCTTGGTTTTTACCTGAAAATTATGACCTTTGTATTATTGAGACAGTATCAGGAATAGACCTAGGAAAAATCAGGGAAAGTATTGAAAGATAACACCACAAATATGTAAAATATTTAAAAGTATTACTCTTGATATGAAATCTTTAAACACATAAAGCATTATTGATCTTTAGTACAAAAATTTTTTTTTGTCAGCAATTTATTTATTTATTTATTTTTCTTTCTTTTTTTTTTTTATTATAGATAGAAATATGCACCATAGATGTGGCCCAACCCATCACCCTCCCTCCACCCAAACCTCCAAAAATTTTTGTGCAAAAATTTATTTTATTTTTTATCAGTGATGTTGGTAGAGTGCAAAGATCTTCAAGTTAGAAGATCTGCCTTCAGGATGCCTTCAGGGTGTATGTTGCTTCACAAAAGCTCATTTCCCTTTTAAATGTTAAAAATATTTCACCTGCTTCCCCTAACTTTGGTTTTGCCATTGGAATTTACATTGCTTGTGTTGATTCAAATTTTACATCAGTTACTACTTCTATGCTAGAATATTCCAAAATATTCACACATTGTTCCCCTTGCATTTTTTCTTTTAAAGTATTTACAGACAACTGTAGCCTTTCCCACTAACTGCTTATGAGAGAACTGGAAACTGATTAGGAAAGCAAATTCGTTAAGACCCCACCAAGACCTAGTGCATCAAAAACTCAGGGGTTGCAATTGGTGTTTTAACAAGCTTTCCAGCGCATTCTGATGATCTCTTTGAGAACGTTAGCAGATTTACACCATTGCAAAAATAATCTATGTCTTTGCTAAAGAAACTATGTGTCCTCCGTCCTTTTACTGTGCTTTAAATCCTGTCTTGGTGTTCTGTAGTCCCAGACCTGTTAGCAGATGTCTTAGGTTGGGCAGCAATAACAAAGTACCTGAGAATAGATGGCTTATAAACAGTGGAAGTTTCTCACAGTTCTTAAAGCCGGATGTCTGAAATCAATCAGGGTGCCAGCATGGCCTGCTTCCAGTGAAGGTCCCTTTTTCTGATTTCAAAGTTCAGGCTTCTTATTGTATCCTTACCCAGAGGAGGAAAGAGGGCAAGAGAGCTCCCTGGAGTCCCTTTTATAAGGGCACTAATCTCATTCGTGAAGGATTAATTACCTCCCAAAGGCCCCTCTGCCTAAGACCATCACATTGGGGTTAGAATTTCTTCTTCTTTTTTTTTTTTTTTAACTTCTCTTTTTATTTCAAAATATTAAGGAGGTACAAAGTCTTTGTTACATGAATGCCTCATACAAGGCTTAACTTGGGGTTCTTAGTGAGGCCATCACCAGAATAGTGTTCATTATACTCCAACAGCTAAGATGTAACTTTCACCTTCTCATCCCCTGTTCTGATTTGCTGACCTTTATGTCTCTTTGTGCCCATGTGTGCCTATGGCCTATCTCCCAGTCATTAGGGAGAATATGTGGTGCTTGTTTTTCCATTCCTGAGATACTTCACTTAGGATAATGGCCTCCAGTTCCATTCAAGTTACCGCAAAAGAAACTGTTTCATTCTTTTTGTAGTTGATTAGCACTCCATGGTATATATACCAAATTTCCTTAAGCCAGGAATGAATTTGATGGGCATTTAGGTTGATTTCACATCTTTACAATTGTGAATTGTGCTGTGGTAAACACTCGAACACAGGTGTCTTTTTGATAAAATGACTTCTTTCCCTTTGAGTAGATACTCAGCAGTGGGATTTCTGGATCGAATGGTAAGTCTACATTTATTTTTTTAGAAGAATCTCCATGCTGTTTTCCATAAAGACTGCACTGACCTGGAGTCCCACCAACAGTGTATAAGCATTCCTATCTCTCTGCATCCCCGCCAGCATCTATTGGTCTTTGACATTTTAATAATGCCCCTTCTAACAGGGTGACAGTGGTCTGTCATAGTAATCCATTTCCTTGATAATTAGTGATGTTGAGCGTTTTTTCATATTTGTTCATCATTTGTCTATCTCCATTTAAGTCTTCTGCCCACTTTCTAATGGGGTTATTTTCCTCTTGCTGATTTGAGCAAGAATCTACTTCTTTGTAAATTCTGGATATTAGCATTTTATCAGATGCACAGTTAGCAAATATTTTTCTCCCATGCTGTAGGGTTGCCTATTAATTTTGATGAATATTTCCTTAAATTAAAAACTTCTGCACAGCAAAGGAAATAATCAATAATAGACCTTAAAGAATGGGAGGATTTCAACGTATGAATTTTGGAGGGACACTGACATTTGGTCCACTGCAGTAAGCTTGTACACAGTAAGCTTGAGGGTACGAATGGCATGAAATGAGAACTACTCTTGTTGTTCTGAATAAAAAATTCAATAATCAATACTTATCTACTTATAAAAGATCTACATGCTTATTAACTTTATTTCATGAACAAGTACTTGCTTAGTGGGACCAAATCAATGACTCCTCTGGGAAGTACTATTGACCCACACCACTGCTCGGGAGGATAGTCCTGGCCTGGGTTGAGTGGGAGCTAGAACACACCAGACCAGAGGGCTACATTGTCATTCTGTGCGCTTCTTTGGTTCAACTCTCTCATAAATGAAAATGTGGCAGTTGCTGTGTTGAAATCAGTAATATTTCATCAACATGAACCTTTGATTGATTCTATTTTCTCTTACTGCCAGATTTCCTCCTCAAGTCCAGTAGTTGGCCCCCTCTCTCTGTCAGCCAGGCCAGCAGAGTTTCCTAGTCTCAATCTGAATAAAAACCTTTAATGAAAATATTGCCCAAGATGGTCACAATTTTTGATTAGGTCAAATAAAAATGATAATGCTGGTAACGACATGTTATTCTCACTTAAGCAAAAGGTGATAGTAGAAGTCAGTCTAGGAGGGTGACTTTTTATGCACAAAAATTCTTTTGCTCACTTTTTTTGTGTGTGGTCCTTAATATTGTAATCATTTCTTGTTCTACCGTGTCCCACCTTCAGAGTGAATATATGTTACATAGTTCAAGCATACTGATTTTCACTTCATGAATCTATAAACCCTATAATTCTTACCCCAAAACTGGCAGTTCAGCCTGTCTTTGGAAGAATGATTTAATGACAGAAATTTGTAATGAGAGCTCTTATCACTAAAATGTCACTGTATTTACAAAATATACTATAGGGCACTTACTAATATGCTTCAAAGTGCCGTCATAAATCATTTAGCGTAGGCTACCCTTTTAAAAATACATTAATAAAACAGTTCAGGATGCCTGACTTTAAAACATTCCATTCTTTCTAATCTGAAATACTTTGCAGGTTTTCATTTACTATTATTTCATGTCTTTTTTGTGTGTTCAACACTCTCTTCTTAATAGTTTTAACCAGATATTCATTGGAAAATAGCTTACTCTCCATTTTTACTCAATTTATACATAATAATAAAATTTGTGGGGAGTTGAGGCAGTAAAGAAATATAGGAAACAACTATTCATTGACTAAGTAATAATGTTAACAATGATAACCCTTCCATTTATTCATTATCTATTGTGTGGCAAGAACAATCTTTCATGCCCGATGTTGACAAGATGCCAAGCCTATATAATACAAAAACCCCAGGAGACTTGTGGAGTAGGTATTATGAGCTCCCTTTTATAGGACAGGAAACTAAGGTAAGTGACCAGCCCAAGACAACACTGCTTGTTGGTAACCAAGAGAGGATTTGGACTGTATTCTGTTTGATTCTAAAATTGACATACATTCCACTGTGCTGAGCGGCTTCATGCCCCTGCCTCAGGTATAGACAGTGAAGAGTTTTCTTTTGTCCTTTGAATGAATGGCAGGATGATTAAATGACCCCTGCAGTCGATGATAGCATTTCAGTTTATTTTCTGGGTAGAATCGGGGAACTCTAAGATATATAATCTCAGAGGAACCAGAAAATGTGTTATAAAAAGATGTCAGAATTCTGAATAAAGTTTCCAAAGAGAGAGGAAGAAAGCATTTGTTTTTCTATAACATGTTTGGAAGTAGAGAAACAAGCACTCACAAGCACTGCATTATAAGCCTTGAAATGCAACTCGGAGCTGCCTATCAGGCACTCCCTGTTAACATCCATACTTTCACTCTTCAGCTAAGAATGCAGAATATTCTGGGGTTGGGGAGAACAGCAAATTAAAGAACGTTTGATTAAAACATAATTCTTTTTCCACTCTCATTCTTATCCTGATTTTTCCTCAAACCCAGCCCCAGCCAAAAACTGCAAAAAAAATAAAAATAAAAACTAAAAAATATCGCAGTCAGGTTCTAATGAAATTTGGATCATTAATGTTGGTTTCCTCAGAAAACAAAGACAACAAGATATTAACTGCCTCCCAATAAAAAGACAAAACTTCTAAAGCACTCTTGCCAAAAACCAAATCTGATTTTGATCAAATCTTTGAAAATACCTACAAAGACTTAAGGCAGAAAATTAGAGGTACATGTTAAATAATAAGTGGGATGGAACCAGCAGAATGCAGAATGTGACACACTCTACCGAACAGAAGTTCCAGTTTCTTTAACAAATATTTCACAAGAAAAAAAAAAAGATGAAAAAGAAACTTTTATATGAAAAGATATTAATCAACCAATTGCAATATATAGACCTCATTTAGATATTAATTGAAACCTTAGAAAGAAATTATGAGAATAATTCCTAGTACCCTGGGAGGCTGAGGCAGGTGGACTGCTTGAGCTTAGGAGTTCAAGACCAGCCTGAGCAAGAGCAAGACTCTGTCTCTACTAATAATAGAAATACTAGCCCAGCATTGTGGTGGGCACCTACAGTCTCAGCTATTCAGGAGGCTGAGGCAGAGGATCACTTAAGCCCAAGAGTTTGAGGTTGCTGTGAGTTATGACACCATGGCACTCCCAAGGCAACAGAGTGAGACTCTGTCTCAAAAAACAACAAAACAAAAACAAAAAGAAATTATGAGAATATTGACAGACCATCTGATGACATTATAGGATTGGCATTAATTCTTTTAGATATGATTATGGAATAAAAATTTTATGATTATGAAAATAAGAGTTCTTATTTTCTAAAGATGTACATACTACAAAATTTTTGGTGAAGTGCTTATAATTTCTATATTTTCTTTTTTAAAGTCCATGAATTAAAGAGAAGAAAGTGGAAGTATAAATGAAATATTCTTGGTGGTATGCTAATGAAGCTGGGTCAAGGCAGTACATGAGGGATTCAGTTCTACTCATTATTTTCTTCTTTTATATAAGGGAGTTTTCCATAATATAGTTTTTTTAATATTGATTTTATATTAGATAAACATAATGACTGGTAATTTTACTGTGTGTGTGCTTCACAAGAACTAGATAGTGCTCTGAGGGATAAAAGATGTTACCATCTCACCAGAGGTAAGACATATATGTGATAATTGACAAGTTGTTTTTTTGAGTGAATTCTGCTACATTACAGTACAACCTCTGTAAGTTGACCACCCAAGGAATTGTAACAAGTTGGTCAATATACAGAATGGTCAGCATAAGGAACTAGGCCTCCTATACTGATATGTACATGTGGTACATGTATGTTCCATGAAAATTAGATCAACGTAAGAAGGTAGTCAATGTAGAGAGGTGGTTAACTCTCTCCTATTTTAAATTTCCAAAGGCTAAGAAAATCATTTTTCCAAAGCTACACCAGCTACCTGCCATTCCACAGAACTTCTCTTTTGACTGAAATAATATGAACTCAATTATCAACTGAATGTGACGAACATAACCAGGTTTAGTAGGGAAAAATCTTTCAAGATAATCTGATGGTGTCCTTTGTGAAGCTGGGAAATTTAAAAATAAGTTCTCTTTAACTGTTGTAAAAGTTTAATTTTATGGATTCAATTCTGCCTCCCTCAAATAAAATTTAACCATTGACACCCTAAGCCCCAGTGTGACTGTATCTTGAGTAGGGAAGTAATTAAGGTTGAAGGAGGTCGCAAGGATAGAGCCTTGATTAAAAGGGTCTCCGTGTGATAAGAAACATCAGAGAGCTCCCTCACTCTCTCTCCACCCATAAAAACATGGCGAGAAGGAAGTCAGCCTTTGTTGGCCACCTTGCTCTAGACATTCCTGCTTCCAAAAACTATGAAAATAATTTTCTATTGTTTAATCCAGCAGCATCCAATATTTGTTATGGCAGCATGAGCTAAGATGCTTCTTGTATACCCTCCAGACATCGTAAAAAAGAAACAAAGGTGAAATTATTATTATTATTATTATTATTTTGATAGAGACAGAGTCTCACTTTGTCACCCTCAGTAGAATGCTATGGCATCACGGCTCATAGCAACCTCCAACCCCTGGGCTTAGGTGATTCTCTTGCCTCAGCTTCCGGAGTAGCTGGGACTACAGGTGCCCGCCACAACGCCCCGCTGTTTTTTTGTCGCAGTTTGGCCAGGGCTGGGTTTGAACCCCCCACCCTCCGTAGATGGGGCTGGTGCCTTACTCACTGAGCCACAGGTGCCACCCATTAATTGCATATTCAGACATCCAGGTTCTGCCCAGGTCTCACCCAGGCACCTGGAGTTATAAGAAGCTCACAGGTGGTTCTGATGCTCACGGAGACATGTTCACACCCACACTATGTATGCGTGAGAAAGTTCTGCAAGAGAGTGACAGACTCTGGTCTTTTTAAAAATGACTTTAAGGGAAAATCAATTTTTAAGTATAAATTTAGATATGTTTGAGAATTATATACTGTTATGTAAAATCCACCACAATCATGATACAGAAAATTTCTATCACCTCAAAAGATGGTCCCTTTATTTCCCTTTGCAATTAATTCCCTCCTATTTTTCTAGCTCCCAGCAACCACTAATCTGTTTTAAATGAAATGGCAAGTCATAGAACGGAAGAAAATTTTTGCATATATCTGATGTATACTTAATAAAGAATTCTTACAACTCAGTAAGATAAGTAACCCATGAAAAACAATTTGGCAAAATATTTTAAGAAACACTTTCCCAAATAAGACATACAAATAGCAAATGAGAATATACTCAGTATCTTTAATCATTAGGTAAACGCCTGTGAAACCACAATGAAATACCACAAAATCCTTTCTACTTAAGTGATAGTATGGCTCACATTTAAAAATCTGACAATACCAAGTTTGCATGAATACAGAGTAAATGTAACTCGTCTAGTGGGAATGTAGAATTCGCAAAGTTTCATTATTTTTATAGAATTAAACTTATCCTAAGACCCAGAAATCTCACTCTTGGGAAGAGAACTAAAAATTGCTTACACATAGACCTGTGTTTGAAAGTTCATAGCCGTTTGTCAAAACTTTTTCTAAAAACAGAACACAAAGCACCACATCATAGATGCCAATGAAGGGAATCCCCTACATGTTTCTGCTTCCATTCTCTGTCCAGCAGTGACCACTGTCCTGAAGTTGATGTGTTCTCTTCTTACTACACATTCAATTTATAGTTTATAAAAAAAAAAGAAAAAAAAAAGAAAGAAAGAAAAGAAAAGTAAAGAAAGGCTTTTGGGGGAAAAAAGTATATCTAAATCATATAATTTTGGATATAGCCTTCTACAACTTGCTGTTTTTACGTAACAGCATTATTTTTAGATTTTATCTATGTTTACAGTGTAACTCTAGTTCATTCTCTAGTTCATTCCTATTATTGCTATATAGAAATCCAAGGGATAAACAATTGACAGGTACCCAACTTTCTGTTACTGAGCAATTAGATTGTTGCAAAATTCTTTGCCATTATAAATAAAGCTTGGATATGTAAGAATGCTCGTGTTTTCCTGTGCATGTGTGAATCTCTTGTGTATATACCTAGAAATGGTTATAGGATATGTGTATATTCACGACTACTAAGTACTACCAAATTTCTCTCTATTATGATTATGTTAGATATTTTCCATTTACCCTTCTTGACAATGTCCATCCCTTTCCACACTGCTCTGTGACCCAGGGAATTAACCTTTAATAAGTTGGTTCTAATGACCTTAAGCTTCTATTGGGTTTGGCCATAGGGAAGTAAGAGCAGCAGATTAGCTCCCTAGGTGAGATGAGGTTTATTAGTCTGTGAAGTCCTCTAAAACTGCTGTCCTCAACCCCTGGGCCTTGGACCAGTACCACCAGTCTGTGGCCTGTTAGGAACCAGCGGCATAGCAGGAGGTGAGCAGCTGGGGGGTGGGAGGGAGAGTGAGCAAAGTTTCATCTGTATTTACACTTGCTCACCCTTGGCGCACATGACGGCTTGCCCCCAGATCTTTCCCCCTATTCCCTTGTCCACGGAAAATTTGTCTTTAGGCCTGGTGCCAAAAGTTTTCAGGACCACTGGTCTAGAAAGGTCACAGTTTTGGGGTTTTTTTTCCCAATAAAAACCTGTCTCTGTCATCCTTCAGGCCTCAAGGTCCTAACAGCTTCCTGCCATTACAAACCTATGGTGTTTCAACGTACCTTGTCAATTCCTCTGAACCCTTGCTCTAAGCTTTGTAAATAGTCCATTCGTTAAACTCTCTTCAATTACTTCTTTTGAGTATGCCATCTGTTTCCTGCTGGCACCCTGACCAATATAGTGGTTTTCCAATTTATATCTCCACTTATGAGAATTCCTGATCCATCCTTGCCAATACTTGATATTAACAGATTTGCACATTTTTGACAATCGAATGAGAGTGAAATGAAAATTCATGTTAATTTTAATTTGAACTCCCTGATTAATAGACATAGAGAATATTTTCACATTTACATTAGCTACTTAGATTTTCCTCAGAGAATTTTCAGTTCATCATTACTTATACCTTAATTAATTGTTTCTCTTTCTAATTGATTTGTAGGAATTTTGTATATGTCCTGAGAACTAAGGCTATAGTGATTTTGGATGCTGCGAATATCTTTTGTTTTTTGCTTTAAAAAAAATTAATTATGGTACCATTTATAGAGTATAATTTTTAAAATGAAGTCGAATTTATCAATATTTATGTTTTCATATTTTTCAGCTTGCTTAGAAAAATTTCCATGTTCTGTATCATTAAATGATTGTCCTACTTATTCCTAAATTAAAAATATTTCCTCTTCTATTTTATGCATCTAGAGTTTACATTTGTTTACTGTGTGTTGATTTAATGTTACCTTTCATATAGCTAGCCAATTGTTCCACCACCTTTCAATGAATATTTTATACCTTCCTCATTGAATTATAATTTAAAATTAGAATTTATCATTTAATAAGTTTTTCATGTGCATTAATCTCTTTCCATGCTCCATAGTTCATTCTACTTTCATATTTATTTCACATTGTAACAATATCATGGGGTATGAGTCACTGTAGTTATATAGATTTTTTTCCTAAGAAAAACCCTTCCATTTTATTATTTTAAATTTGTTTTGGTTACCTTTGGCAATTACTTTTCCATGTGAATTTTAGAATAAGCTTGTCAAATTCTTCAAACATAATAATTTTGTTTAAATTTTTATTTGAAGTGCATTAAATCTTTAGATTAAATCCAGTGAAACTGGCTCCTCTATAATTTGACTCTTCCCATCTATTCATGAATGTAGTGTTTGTATATAGATATGCATGTGTACATGCATGCATATGTGTATGTGTGTATATATAGATGTGTGTATGTGTCTATATATACACATATATAATGTGTTTAATGAATGGAATATATATATATATATATATATATATATATATTCCTGTTTACCTCTCAAAGTTTGAGAACTTTTCCTGTAAGGATTTTGCATGTGTTTTATTAGACTTATTTTTGAATACCTTAGATGTTCTTGCTGCCACTGAGGATAAGATTATTATCACTTTAACTGGCTGTTACTGGTACACGAGAATGCTACGTACCAAAATTTCTATTTTGAAATTTAATTCAGAAAGCTTTTTAAACACTATTGTCAGTACTGATTCATATATTTTCTTAGATTAATTTTATTTATAAATAATTATATATCTGAAACAAATGTAAATTTTATTTCATTTATTGAAATTCCTGTACCCTCTACCTTTTTTGTCTTTTGGGGGCAGCAGGTCCTATTGTACTCTCTACACTTCCCAATAAAGATGTTCAGTACTAGAGTAAAGACAGATATCCTTGTCCTAGCCTTGACTTTAAAGAGAGTGCTTTTAATCTCTCACCATTAAATATGACATCCCTTTCAACGGATTAACAGATATTCTTTGTAAGATTAAGGAAGTTACTCTTTCTTTCAGAGAGCCAAGAATTTGTATGACTAATCAAGATTGAATTTTTCACGAATTTTTCTACATTTACGTAATTTATCATTTTAGGTTTTTTAAACTCAGCCAGTTCTACTCTAATATGAAATACATTAATAAATTGAGATTAAACTATTCTTTCACTCATTAGGTAAATGGTGTAGCATATTTGAGGTGATAATATTTTATCATGTTTATATCAATGATCATAAATGTGATTGGGCCTCAATTTTCCTTTCTTATATTGCTCTACCTATATTTGGTAATGTATACTTTTGTACGCAGGTGAGAGATAGAAAAAAATGCTTACAAGGTTTTTTTTGTTTGTTTTTGCTGTTGTTGTTTTTTGTTATTTGAAGCTTTACTAGGTGTATATATATGAATTTAATTTATTTTTCCCAGAATTAAGAGGGCTTTATCAATATGATGATGATGTTTCTCATTAATTCTAGAAAATTTCTTGCATTATATCATAGATTAGAATACAATTTTTACAATATTTTTCCTCTATTCTTCTTTTAGAACTTAAATTCTGTTTATTTTTATTCTATCCTGCAGGCTTCCTGACATATTATTTATATATATATATATATATATATATATATATATATATATATGTATCTTTATTTATTTTTGTACTAAATGTTAGTTAATTTTTCAAGTCTATTTTTCAGTTCACTAATTTTTCATTCAACTATGTCAAATATGCTATTGAACATACTCCTTGAGGTTGTTTTAATGTAAGTTTTCTTTAACAGAAGTTCTTTTTGGAAAATTCTATTAATTTTTCATAGTAATCTGTTTATTGTTTATGATATATACTGTTGTTCTTAAAGTTTTTTTTTTGTTTTTTGGGGTTTTTTTTTTTTTTTTTTTTTGCAGTTTTTGGCCAGGGCTGGGTTTGAACCGCCACCCCTGGCATATGGGGCCAGTGCCCTACCCCTTTGAGCCACAGGCACCGCTCCTTAAAGTTTTAAAAATACTGTTATTTTCATAATGTCCTTCAGGTTGTTCTATTATCTCTTAGCACTCTCACTTTGTTTTTTGTGTCTGGCTTCCTGCCATGATCAGCTGTTCATGCATTTGTGTTTTCCAAGAAAGGTCCCAAGAAAAATATTTGTCATAGCATCCTTACAAATTTGTGTTTTGTTTTATACCACATTAGGGGTATTACTGATTTTTTTTGTATGTTAATTTTATAAATCTGGAGTCCTACCCCAAATAGGCTGTGGATATTGTAAAAGTTTACTTTCGACACCTGTGTTGGGCAGTCCAACATCCCACAAACTCCACATGCCTTCCTTGCTCAGAGGGGAGGGTTTCTCTAACCCCTCCCATGGAGAAGGCAGCTCTCCTAATCCTGACCTTATGCAACAGCATCATTTCCATCCCCTCCCCATACACAGGTCCATTGTCATGCCTTTGACCCTGAAGAGGCAATTAAATGTCAGCCGTGGCCTTTGGGCCTGTGACTGAAACTGGTATCCCTCCAAAACTGCCCCAGTGTAGACTCACATGCTAACTTCATAGGCTTTCACTTTCTTCTTTGCTTCTGGCCTCTGAAGACTTCTATTATGCCTTTCAAGATCAGATAGGTATGTAGAATGTTATATAACATATCTCTGTTTTATAGGCAGCGCTGTCCACTTTATCACATCCTGCTATAGTGCTAGAACCAGATGGCTGGAGTACTTCTGTCCTCCAATATTATTTCTAGCTCTTTTCACTCCTAACTGCTGTCAGGTGAATGGGCCCTTTCATCACTACATAAGGAGTAGGGTGAAAGTCTTTAGCTAATGACAAGAACTATTAAAAAATTGCTTGTATTTTATTTCTTATAATTAGAACTGGACTACATCTAACAGAAACCAATACAGCTTCACCACTATCATTGCATCCTTTGGCACGTTCCAGCCTTCTCTGCTTCTCTGCTGCAGTTAGCAACAGATAGGACTTTGCAAGTCAAGTAGCTTTTGCTTTGTCCTAATACAACCAGAAGCAGGAAGTCCCAGAGTGTTCCTGCCAGGGACTGTAAAATTGTCAGTGATGTTTTGGACACTCAAAGGATTAAACTTGTTTAGTTGAGTTTCAAAATGTATTTCAGAATTTAAAATGTTGTGCTAAGAAAATAAACATGGTTCAATTATATTTCAAGTCTTGATTTACTTTTGTCAAGAATACTTTGCTCATCCTAAGCTTGCTGTTTTCATTAATTTGTATTCAAAACCCAGAATAGCATAAACTGGCTTTGCTTCAGAATTCTTTGTGTTTCAGTGGGAAAACAGCCACCAGGATATTCAAAGGGCATCAAAATTTTCAGAAGCACCAAAAGGGACCTTTGTAATGATTCTAAATTTTCCATAGTTTCCCCCCAATGATCATAAATATCCTTGAAAAGACATGTGAATTGTATCACAGTAGTTCAGAGAGAATGTTTGCTTATTTCTCAGCTGAGATATTTCTATAAACAATAGGTACCCATGAGAAAGCCAGATTCCCGTTGTGGTGATAATAGTTTGCTGTATTTGCCAAATTGGAGAATTTGGCAACATTACATATTTCTCTCTGATAAGAATTATTATTTCAGAGTTACATTTAAAATCAAGAACAAGACGTTCACTTTGGGCCTCACAATTTTAGAGACCTTTGGATCTTGTGTCTTTATTATGCCTCCAGTCCCTGTATTTAATGCCTACTGAGTTGAAGGTCTGTGGCTAAAGTTTGATTGTTACAAAAAAAAAAAAAAAAAAAAAAAAACACACACACACCAGAGATTAAAACAGGATGTTGTTAGGATTGTTTTTTGAACATGTAGCCTACACATGACCCTCTTGATTTCTTGGCTTCAATGAAATATTCCTAACTTTGTCTTCTCTTGAGGGATGTATATGCATATTGAATTTGAAAACATACAGGACGCTACTGAGGAAGTAGTGTTTTTAAGAACAAGTCTCCAGGTTAGGCACTTTCTCAAGCCTCGTGTTATTTAATCTGAACATATTCCTTTTGCAGGGTGCAAAGGAATCATCAATCCATGCTGTTACTTTTTATGGCCAATTCCATTATCTCTTCTCCTATAATTCGTCTGTGCTGCTTCTTTGGCTCTCATTCCTTAGCGCTAAAGTCCTCATTCATACCTTGGTTGGAACACACACATCAAATGGCTTTGACACTCAGGTGCAATTACCAATGATACATTTGCTTCCATGCAAATGTCAGGATGTAGCAGCAGAAAGGTTACCTCCCTGCACAGCAGGAATAATCGCTCTGTGAAGTGCCAAAACTCTATTCACTCCATGTCCTTTTCAGATCCAAATTCAGGTGTTTTGTTTTTTTTTCTCATCAGTCACAGAACCTGATCCCTAAATCTGCATCTCCCGGGACAGTCATTCTAATTGGCAATCCCAGGTTTTGTTTTCTGGAAGGTTGAGGAAGGAATGCTCACCTAGGGAGACGGGGAATGGGTTTGACTTATCCTTACTGAGAGCCATTCTTGCAGGGACTTTTGGTCTTTAGAACAGTCAGTGGCCTAGGTGATGTCTCAGGAACTTAAAGTCAGGGGAAAGTGCCCTCTGGATTCTTTCGGACCTTCTGGAACACCTCTCTTTCGGCCTTGGAAGATTTCATCTCTTTGTCCCAATCTTTAATTTTGTCCATTAAGGAGAACAGGTGAAGCGAGAGGCGCGTCTCCGGGTCTGGGGAGAGAGTGGGAGTAGGAAAACAAAGAGACGGAGGGAGAGGGTGAGGAAGAGTGTCTTGGCTCTCCTCCTCGCTGCTGTTTTGCTCTGCTCGCCAGTTTGCGGGAGGGGTAAGGACACACATGCTGGCTTTCTCTCCGACGCAGCTGAGACCTTTATGAAATCACTGCAGAGGCAGGGGCGGCAAGACACTATTTTTATCTCCAAATTGATTCAGCTGCAGCGGCTGCTGTGCCTGTGACTTCACTGCTTCCCGGCCCTCCCCCTCGCTGTCCCCACGCCCGGCTGCAGCCCGATTTGGAGACTGATCTTCAGCTTCCCGCGCCGCCCCTTCCCCCTGCCGGGGGCTGACAGCGCCGTGCAGGCTGCGCTGAGGGCCCGATGTCGCGCCAAGGCGCGTGGCCCGCGGCAGCAGCCAGCCTCTCCCGGCCGCGCCAGCGGGTAACTGTTCACCTCAACATCCCCCGGCCTAGGGAACAGGGTTCCACAAAGAAAATTCACCAATTGAAATGCTGCACGCCTGAGTATTTGCCAAATGTGTCCCATCTGACCAAGTAAGGTCTGTGCTTGCAAACGGTGTTGCTAGGAAGAAAGGGCGTTCACACGCTGGGCTTGTCACCTGTTTCCCCTCTCCTGGGTGGACAGGGCTCCACACTGAGCTCCTGGAGAGGGTGGTTTGCCTCAGGTCCTAGGAGAGATTTCCTTGTTTCGGGAGGCAAAGGGACAGGGTGGTGATTTGCCACCTAGCTTTGTTTTCACATGTGATGTTCAGAGTCTCCTCTCTCCTCCAAAGCCACCTGGTTTTTTATTCCTTTTCAATTCATGTCTCCATCCCCTGGGCCTGGCAAATAGGGGGATGGTTCTCAGAAACGTTTGTTACTATGACGTCACTGAGCGGGGCTTATTTGAAATACCAAAAATGTATGATTAGGAAAACAAAATGGGAGCATCGGGTACCCCCGAAACTCCTTGGTTAATTGAGCCGGGACTTGAGACGGGCCCTGCGCTGAACAGCAGTGAGCACCGGGGCAGGTGGACGCGCGCGCGCAGTGTGACTCTCGGGCCAGGCAGGGACTGTCTCTCCCCAGACGTTTTATGGGGATGGTAGTGGATACTCCAGGGATGCTAAGCCAGATCCACTTCCACCAGAAGGAACCTGCCACCTACTAGAGAAGATGAAACAGCAGCCAAGCCGAAATGCAGCTTACGAAATAAAAGCCCAGATACAGTTAAATAGAAGGCGGAGAAAGATAATCCCAGTAAGGACACAAACATAGGCTTTCAGGATGGCGTGACCTGTGTGCTAGATAATGACAAGAGGGTATTGTGTAGACATAAAGTGATACGGAGAACAAGATTCTAGGCAACACAGGGGCCACGAGGGACTCGTGGCTATTTAAGTTTAAATTTAAATCCATTAAAATGCAATGAAAAATTATGTTCCTCGGTGGAACTTGCGATTACTCAAGACTCAATGTGGCTAGTGGCTACTGTATTGGAGAGCGTGTGTCATTTTTATCATTGCGGAAAATTCTAAGCACTACCTCAGAAAGCAGTATGAACAAAGGTACTGAGGTAGAAAAACTCAGGAGAAGTTAAAAGGAACACCCGGGAGTTTGGAGTGACTAGAACAGAAGATGAATCAAAACAAACAATTGGACATCAAGGGGGTGCAGGCTCAGATATTAAACATAGTTTGCAGGTAGGAGGAATCCACAAAGGTCCCTGAGCAGGGAGGTGATGGGATTAAAGCCTGCTTCTGAAAGGTAAATATAAACGCCATGCTTAAGATAGTTTTGAGTGCTTTTTGGTTATCAGAATCTTTACACACTTATTTCCTTATTTAATTATCAAAACAAGCCTGTGAGTAAGGCAGAACAGGTCAGAAGTAACTTAGCCCCAAGTTTTCAAGGGGCTTCTGTCGCAAGGGAGACAGAAGAATCCTGAGAAGAGCTGCGTACACACACACACACACACACACACACACACACTCTTCTGACTGTGATAAACAACTTCCTGCCTTCACCATGTTGCCCCACTGGTGAATTTTCCTTCTTATAGCAAGAGCACCTGATGTATATTCCTTCCCCCTCAGGAGCTGAATTACAGTATTACGCAGATACTGCTAACCCCAGAAAGAAGGCAAAAAGTACGTTTCAAAGTGGCTTCAAATTTGGTATAGGAAAGACACAATTACAAGGACAGATTGGAGCCATTTCAAAGAAATACACAGTGTGGCCACCAGGGCTACCTTCGGCTGAGTGGATGGCGCCCCCTGTAGTTGGCCATGCACAGCAGGCTAGCCACCACCAGCTGCTGCAGAAGGCGGGCCTCATCTAAAAAGACATAGAAAAAATAAAGATAAAACTGAGAGAGGGGTGTGATCTGCTGATAGAGCAGCCAGGCCCACCCAGAAACACTAATGAAAGTCAAACACCATGCAGCCATTACTAGAGAGAAAAACTTCTTGGAGACCCTCAAATCATACTTCTTGGGTGGCTGTGTGTTTTGGGAAGAAGACTCTGGAATTGGATGTCAAGCCAATATGGGATGGCTTTCTGTTCTCTGCATTCTAGCTGAGTGTCTCAGACAAGCTAATTAGCTTCAAAATGTTCTCATGTATAAATTTATAAGATATTATAGGTACTCATTAGGATTGTTGAGAGGATTCGATGTGAGATAAATAAAGCATATAGGGGTTGCCCAGTAAACATGGTTAAACTCCCCTGAAGATAGGTAAGTGTTCTAAGAAACATACATGAAAAGGCAAATGGGATATTCGGATTCCATTTCTGGAAAGCGAAGAACATTTATCAGACAACAATAAAATCTCCATTTGAGGTCCCCAGGAATTAACATCCCTCTCTTGGAAAAAAACAAAAATTGTTTTCTGGCTTCCTAGTGTGAAACAGAAAATTCACAGACAGAATATTGTTTGTTACCCTGCCATCAGTCTAGCTGTAGCTTTAAAATACAAACTGATTAGGGGCTTCGGAGAAAAGGTTTATATGGATTTAGTAAGGTGCAAATCCCAGGGCAAAGGTAAAGTTTGATTTTTGTCACTGATAAAAACACATTGCTTCAGACCTAAGCTCCTGCCCCCTCCTGCTTTTAAACCTGCTTCCTTTCTAGACGCCAATACATGGAGCCGATTTTACTGGTCACTTCCCTCTGTGTACGTCATTGCCTCCTGTCTGCAGTGTTGTGATGTATGGGGGTTTAAATACGCTTCCAGTATTTATAGGGCAGTTTCTTCCTCCAGTTGCACTATGTAACAATTACAACTTGGAATGTCAAGAAGTCCTGACTATTTTTTCCCCTGGGCTACTTCTATTTGGGGAAAAGGTTTTCTTTTAATGTTCATCAGAACAGCTGCCTCTCCCAATCCTTAAGTAGCAAAGTAAATGGAAAAAGAACCTTCTCAAACAAGTCAAGTCAAGACCACTGTTTTAAAAGAAGTTTTAAAAGACTGAGAAGATGGTATGTGAAGCAAGAGAAACAAATTCCTTCTAAAGTTTAAACTAAACCACCTGAGGAGTAAGTGGGGGTGAACAGAGGCCTTTCCCCCCAAAGCACCTCCAGTGAGTGGAAGGATTGTGTTGCCTTAATCCCTTGCTGGCTCACACTAGCTAAGAAATAAGAAAGTTTCAGTTTAAAGCTACATTCATCTTCTTCCAGAGGTAGCTGAGAGCTTTGAATGTTTTTTTTTTATCCTTTTTCTTGTAGCCCCAATTATCTTAGGTGCTTCTGAGTTTCTAGCCATTGAAGATTCTGTCTACATAGGGGTTGTATGGTCAGGGGAACAACCCTCTACAGACCCCTGCCTGGAAGAAACAAAGGCTTCTTAGCATACCATGTTTTGAAAATGTGGCAGCAATTTTTAGATCCAAATGTAACCTTTATAGCATGGAGGGTGAGAAGAAAGGAGACAGAGATATTAAGGTTCACTTAACCTCTCTGTAATTACGCTTCTAGTATTTTCCTGTTATTTTTCGGCGTCCCTTCCTGTATTCTCAGTTGGTCTCAAGTACACTCTGTCTGAAGTACACTTGTGAATGGAGGCCACCTTGCCCGGGGAAAGACAAATCTGTCTCTACTAAGCTGAAAGTTAGGGTGAGGTGATTCATCACAGCCTGGATCTTTCTCCTTCTCTTAAATTTTCTGCAGAGAATACCAGGTAAGACTGCACTGCATAGCTTTTAATAATAGGGCTATTGGAATCCTCCTCCCCCAATGAAGGCAGGATGTGTCTGGGATGAAGGCTGCTTATTTTTGACAAGGAAAATTATTTAGTGAGAACTTGAATTCTGTGGGCATAACCTGGGAGAAGTCAATTAAAAATAAATTATTGTCTGGATAGCTAAATTTTTGAGCCAGTCTAATGACTTAAAATATGAAAACTGGCAGAGGCTTACTTTTTTTTAAAATTATGTTTACATAAATAAGTGGATTTTTGAGTAGTTCATTTGATCCATTTATGTGACTATGGAATGAGTTACCGAAGCTTCCTCTAGATTTCTAAGTATATTCTTCCAGTTCAAAACAGCAAAATTAATTTTGTCTTTTATACAAAGAAGCCATATTCCCTTTTGAGCTAGAATTTCACCCCAATCCACCTGAAGTTGTGTTTTCAGCACTAGTGGCTCTTAGGACAATAATAGCCATAATCTGAGTAAGTTGTGAACATTGATGAACTCATCTCACACACACATCGTGACCCTCAGGCGGACTCTTTGTAAACAGAAGTGTTTGTTACTAGTGTGCAATATTTTCCTTAGAGAGATATAAAGTATGATACATGTTACGATTAAGTATCAGCCATCAAAAATTACTTCAATCATTGCAACAACAAAAAAAAAAAAGATAAATGTTCAGCAGACCTGAAAGAGTTAAAAAGTAGGAGAGCATTTATTTCTCCATCTACAGCATATAGCCTTGAAATGCCTTGTTCCACAGGATTTGAACTAGAATAAATGACAGTGGCAGGCACAGTGTAGGTGCTTGATAAATAATTTTTGCTTCCTTTCAAGCAGGTTAGACATAGTTCAGCCTCATTAGTGAGACCATTTATTTGGTAAAACAGATATTCCCATAGAGAATGGCTTTGAATAATGATAATGGAAAAGAATCTTCCATTTAACAGGTTAGCCCTAGGGTGTATCCTACCTTTGGAAGAGCATAAATTCTCGTTCTTTTGTAATGCCCATTAGCCTTGGGAAGAGTTGCATGAAACAATCATGCCTGTGAAGGAAGACAGGGATATGTGGGATGGAAATGAGAGACAGAAAGAGAAACCTGTGTAATTGATGAACTCCATACAACTGAGGCAGAAAAACTGAACTTCGAAACTAGCACTTGGCCCAATTACAGTTTGTCTGGTTTGCAATGATGTTTGCATATTAATTGCCGAGAACTGGATTGACCAATGTGGCAACCAGTGCTAAAGTGAATGATGTGGTCACAGTCAATGATCCAGGAAAACAGAGCAGCCACACCCAGAACAGAAACAGGACTTCACCTACCTCTGCCCACGGGTGAGAAGGGATGGCAGTTAAGGTAATGACCTATCCCACACCTTGTGTAATCCCCACAACCTGAGGAGGTCAATGTTATTATCACTGTTTTAAAGATGAAGAACTTGAGGTTGCTTCATAACCCAATGGCCATCTCTGAAATAGGTGAACAAGGAACAGGACTTGGGTATGTTTAAAGCCTAACCTCTTTACCCTACAGACATTCTTATTTTATAGTTTTCCCTGGATTTTATTTCTAATACAATTAAAATAACTGCAAGTGAAGTACTATGCAGTTGATACTATGAAATATTTTTATTTCTTCTGAATAGATTCTTCTGTTATCTTTTGAAAGTCCCAAATAAAATAATCAACTTCAGATATTTCTACAAATATAAATTTAATGTAAGTCTTTGCCTTACAGTCTTAAGAGGCCTTGATTGAACAGAACTTGTAAGAAATTATTATACAAGATAGCAAGTTTTTAAGATGAAAGTGAGTAGGAAAAACTTCCTCAAAATGTCGGATGCTTTAAGGCACTGGGTGTTAATGATCATCATTCATCACTGCCATCACCACCATCTTGATCATTCCCTCTCATCAAGAAAATGTAACTGGCTGTTATCTCTCCCTCTGGACTGGAACTGTAGCCCAGGATGAAGGAGAGAAATGGAGTGGGAAGGGAGGGAAGGGGGAGGTTTGATAGAGGGAGGGTAAAAGGCAGGACCACACCTATGGAACATATGACAAGGGCACAAGTCAAATCTGTCAAGTGTGTAGAACATAAATGTCTTAGCACAATAATCAAGTAAATGAGGTGAAAGCTATGTTGATTGGTTTTATCTAAACACGTCAGATTGTATAAAAAAAAAAAAAATCAACACATTGTAGCCCACATATGCATAAATATATTCATGATCTATGTGTATTTGACTTAATAAAAAATAAAAAGAGAAAAGAAAGTATAACTGATAAAACTGAGAAAGAAAAGCAGAAATCCTGGGGTTGAAGCCAGGTAGAGGCTGAGCTGGCCCTATCAGCACTCTTCCTCCTCTCTTTTCTCAACTGCCTTGGAGGGGGCTCTAGAGTTTCTTTCATTCAGCTGGAAGATTCCTGTTTTAAGCTGTTCATTTTTTCAAACTTTGTTTATTTTTATTGTTTGGAGTTCATTGAGGTTACAAAGAATTAGGTTACACTGATTGCATTTGTTAGGTACAGTCCCTCATCGAACTTTATCTTTTTAAAGAATGGTAGTAGGCTGGTAGATGCCACACGTGTAAAGGTATTCAGACATGGTCTCTACCCTCAAAAAGAAAACAAGACATTAAACTTCAATTTCATGGCCAGACTTTGCCCTTTATCACTTCGCTACCTGAAATAACACTGTGAAAAGGCCCCAAACTCTTCAGACAAGATGGACAACTCGTAGCTAACAGAGACACTTTAAATTTACCAGGAGAACTAGGCAGCCTTCGCTAGGTGGGAGTAGATCAGTTGGAAGAAAATGCAGCCCTTGACGAACATCCTGCTTGCACAATCCCAAGCATAGTTCCTCTAACCAAGGGCTGAAAACTCCTCAACCAACCACCGGAAAATCTTTAATCAGAAGGTACCTGTGGTCTTAAACTTGAAGGTCATGCAATCAGGATTATAAAACAATAGGAATTACACAAGTTTGAATTCTTCATTTCCATGAACAGACCTGTTTAGGAAACTTTATAAAAGTCAAACCCTCTGTGTTCTGAAGCAGCACTTTCATTTTCCTGTCTCCCCAATCTATAGATTGTTTTCCAGGGAATAAAGGCTTCCCTTCCCTGCGCAGATCTCGTGGTCTTCTGTGAACAACTACCAGGACGTCATTGCTTACCGTCGGTCCAATGGGTGCCACTTCTGTGCACAGCTCCATTTTGGTGCTGGCCTCGGTGTTCACCTAGAAGACGCAGGATGGCTATTTCCTAAATACTAAATGACTCCTGGTCTGTTATCTGATAGGCCAAAGTTAGGGGGGTCACACAGCTAAATAGTAGAGAAAGCAGGATATAAACTTATGATTCAAGAGAAAGAGAACTTGGGACAGAGCTTCAAGGAAATTGGCTTTTTCTGTGAGACAGAAAGTCTCTAGCTCTCTTTTTCTCCTAATTTTGTTTTCATTCATAAAACAGTTCTTAAGTATTTTTTCAGTGCTCAGAATTGGAACAAATCAAATGATCATATTTTTAGAAGTATAGTTTACATTTCTGGGCAAAACAAATAAACAAAAAACTATTCCTAGGTTCTGAATATATAACACACTGATGCCAGGACAGAGCAACCCACAGTTTCTGGGTGGGAGACTTATTCCCAAGTCACCACATGCCCTGCTCACTCAGTGGTGAAGGCACCCTGTGGTTACTACCCTGGCTCTTTTTCTTGGGTCTTCCAAGAGCGGCCAGAGCCCCATCTGACTACCCCACCAGCTGCAGAATGTGCTAAAGAAGCAATTGTATACACATGAGTTACTGCACTAGGCTGGCCCACACTGTTATACCTGAAACACACACACAGACAGTGTGGACCCAGGAAACAGAGAACGGTACATAAAGGGAAGGAAAGAGGAAGTAGTAGTTCCTGGTAAGGAGATAAGTTTAAAGTACAAGTAAATATTAGCTATATGAAAGCTAAATTATAGATTAAAAATGCATGTGGGGCCTAAGTGTGAAATCTGTTTTTGTATTTTCTGGTATTTCTCTGGAACTTGCATAAATAGCTGAACTATTAGAATACAATGAAGTTACTTTAGAATAGTCTCATGAGTAGTTGGAATGTTAAGATGCCCTGACAGGCCTAGACACAGGTATTTAGTGGCTTCCTGTCTCATGGAAATAGCCAATTTCCCTGAAGCTCCATCCCAAGTTCTCTTTCTCTTTAATCATAAAATTATCTCCTTCATTCTCTACTATTTACCTGTGTGACTTCAGGCAAGTCGCAGTTCGCTCATCTGTAAAGTGTAGATCTTTGTAGAGCTTACATTGGAAGTTGCTGTAAGGATGAAATGAGTGAGTACCAGGATCCTGCCAGAACAGTTCCCGCCAAACATTAATGCTCTGCCATCATCGTCCTCTGCCTTGCCCTCTATAACAGCATCACCTTCCCACCCCCAGGGAAGAGCCTTGCTCTTCCTCTCCCTGAGTCTAATCTTCAGCAACCTTTACCAAGGAAATTTGGGGTTTTCCCCTAATACTCTGTTTTCTTCTCTTCATTTTTTACATTCTCACTTTGGGCAATTCTAATCTCTCATGCTTTTAAATATCACACGTATATGAAAATTTCCTCATTTATGTTTCTAAATATGTCTTTCACTTCAATATCAGGATCCGTATTGCCAACTGCTATTAACTATTTCCTAGATGGAACATAGAAACTGCCAACAAAATCTGCAGAAACTGAACTAGTAGAAGTAATTAATTACACATTCTTTTACCCCCCCCCTCCCGTCCGCCCCTCACTCACAGCAGCTCTTCTGCTCACCTGCCCAGCGCTCTCACAATGAGACAATAATCTCAATCTTCCACTGCCTGTGCAGTCTTCAGGAAAGCATTTAAGTTTCCTTTCTACCTGAGATAGTTAAGATACTTCAATTCGTCCACATTTGAGAACTATGACGTTTTTCAGAAGGAGGGCTCTCCAAAGAGAATTTTACAAATCATATAATTAACTGAACTGTTTAGTAGTTTTCCAAAATAAGTTTGGGGTTGTAATTTATTGCAATAAGAAAAAACCAAGTCATAATTTGAATGTTTGGGGGTGTTTGCCCTGCTTAGACTTACGATCTTGGTGTCACGAGGAATTTGGGCCTGCTATCTACTGTGTATCTTATAAACACCAGCCATTGAACTCAGTATTGTCCCAGGACACAAAGAAACCTAAAACAGACCCTTCCTTAACCCACATGGTAGTTTCTTAGAGAATGAAGACTTGCATGCAAATTTAGTACACTACTTTGTGTCAAATTCAAAACTGGCCAATTCTATAGAAGCATAAAAAGGGCAAACTTGGGAACCCCAGCCCAATACTTCAACAGTACAACAATTGTTTCAGTTTGGGGAAATTACAAAGATTTGAGCTGGCATTTCAGAAGAAGCATAATTTTCTTATCTTTTCTCTTTGTTTATCCACCAAGCAAATTGCTCGTGGTGGCATCTAGTGTATTTCCTACATAAAAGCACTTGTACAGTAGTTGAAAATCTCTCCCTCTAAGCTAGAACTTCTTTTGTAAGTACGCACAGTTTTCCTCTGTTGTTATCCCCTGTCTAGTTAACTAAGCAGGATTGGCCTCCTTCCCTAAAAATGCTCGCCACATACTTTTAAGAAAGGCTCAGGAGTCAGAAAGAGTTTAAATCACCACATGACAAAAATAGCCTCTGGGATGTTCTTCAGATTGAAATCACTCATTACATTTGAACATTTTATTTTTTTCTTCATCCAAATGGTACCCTTTACAAACATATTTAAGTAACTTTTTTTTTTTTTGTCCTGAAAAGCAACTCTACTACATAGAACCTGAGCCAATTTAGTGGGTTGGTAGTTCTTAATAAGAACCAGCTGGTTCATTTTGTATGAACAGGACTCTAGCTTTCTTAATGTTTTCATAAGATTCTTGCCATTCATAATATGTTTCTGTTGCATAATGGAAAAAAGAGTTAGACATATCATCATAGCCCACTTTATAGACATATCATAATGCCTACCCCTTATGTTTTGATCCTCTAGTGTAAAGTTAACCCACACCATAGTTTTCTTTACTACAAAGTACACATCTAGTTCTAGTGTACGTAGTGCCACTGTCACCAGAAGTCCCATGTCCCAAAGTACCACTCTAAAACTCTACTGGTGCTAAAGCTTGATGTTGCCATTTTATTCTGTTGTGTACATCTGTGGAATTCATTCAAAATTCAAAAAATTTCTAATCCACCAAAAACATTTGTAAATCCTTGCTACATCAAGATACTAAACCAGATGCTGTAATTGCCATGGAAAAAAACCCTGAATACTGAACTTCCATAAAATGATGGATGTGTTTAAGTGTTACCCAAGCCCCACCTTCCCTACTTTAATACTATGCTCACAGCAGTATTCTTCTATATTTAGCAAGAAAGGAGAAATTGTACCTTCTTGCCTCCACCTTTCAATTCAAATCAAATTCACCAATTCCACTAATGCCCAGAGAGAGAGAAGATAGTGCCACAATTTGTGTGGGATATATGGCACACAGCAATGGCGGCATTGACTACCGATAACACTAGCTACCCCGGAAGCCACATAGCTATGTGGCTATGTGGACAGTCAGTCCACACCAGAGCCATGCAGTTTCGGAAGGCAATTACACCTCCCATCACAGGAAAGGGTCTATCTGCACCTCTGGGGATGAGATCATATTTAAAAAAAATCTCAAAGCTCACAATGCTTCTAATCCATTGTAAAAAGTTCACCCTCGAATTGTAAATTTGACTCCAATATGTTGCTGCCTCTAAACATCTATAGCCATTAGGACTTGAGTTTCAGTATAATTCCAGCCAAGACCTTTAGTAACAGAGTGTTAATATTTTTCAAAAGAATGCGTCTGGGACATTTCCCAAATCAGCATCTGGCTTTTTCATAGTTCCCCACGGAAAGGACTTACAAGGGGAAGCAGTGGAATAATTATGTTTATTAACAGTTTATTTTATGCGTGAATGTTTTTGCACATCTGTACACAACCCACACTTTCTCAGGTACCAACTGGTTCTGTTTTATCTCTGAATACCTGACTTGAATGATAACACCTAGTAAAGCACCCACATACACCTACACACACACACGTCACTGAAGATTCAGTAAGACTTACTTTCATAACGCGTATGTGTAGTTTGTTGGGTGGAACACATTTTCCAATACATAAACTCTTCTTTTGTAATGGAACTACCTTCAGAAACTCTCATTAGTCACGTCAATTTCAAATGAAGGAACAATTAAATAGCAGAACAGGGGAAAGAATTAAATAGCCCAGACATGGAAATAGAAATAATGTGGGCAATAGTAGTTCTCCAACTCCACTGAGACACCAAAAGGAAACAAGTGTGACACTGAAATTGATTGTAAAATTTGGAAAAAGTATGCTGTTTTTCCAGAAACAACATCTATAAAATGCATTGGACTCTCAATAAAGTCTACTTTCCTGTCTTTTACATTGTTCTTTTCTATGGACCATTATTGAATTTCAGGAATACAGATGATATTAGGTTATTTAAATCCAGGTAATAGTAAGTTACCTTATTTGTTTCAATATATAATTTATTAACTTGCTGGGTAACCTTAATGTGAATAAAATAAAGTCTTCCCTGGGGCAAAATGAATCCGAATAATGAAGATATATGTGGGCATAGATGGATATAATTCCAAGCGTAATGACATAAATGACTTATGTAGGGCAAAGGTTAATTCTTCTGGAATTCGCAGAAGATAATACTAGATTGAAATCAGAACAGGAAAAAAAGAATTCCTGAAGAAGATGGCATATCAGTAGAATTTTGAATGATGATTGGGATTTCAGCTGATGAAATGATGGGAAAACACATCCTCGTTCAAGTTTTAGTATCGCAGAAGGGTAAAAAAGAAGTAAATGAGTTTTGTCACCCTGGAGTGTAGGGTAATCTTAGAACAAACATGACAAAGCAGTGGGGATAATCCTTGTGTTTGAAATAAAAAAGACAATTGGATATGTTGTAGAAAATATAGATAAGCCACTGAAGGGTGAGTGAATGGCGAAATGATGTATTTACGTTATAAAATACGTCTTCTAAACTATAAGGATAGTGAATCCTATTATCAGGACATAGCATTGTTTTACTGCATGTACAGATAGTTTTTTTTTTTCATTTTCACATGTACATGTGTTCATTAGGATTCCACTTTTTGCCTTCACAAAATTAAAAAGGCTTAAACTTTAACAACAATAACAATCTTTAAGATAGACCAGAAACATAAACCTTGCAAAGAACGAAGACAAATACATTCAGAAAAGAAATCAGACGATTGCTGCAATGAAGTATTAAGCAATAATAATAGTAATGCAAAGAAAATAACATTCACATTGTCAAATTAGAGTATGTCTATTATAGAATGCTTTGACTCTGAGGTTCAGTATGGAGTCATCAATTAACTACTGCTTCTTATTTTTTCCCAAAGTATCAAAGAATAGACAACTAATATTTATAAATAAAGATGAAAGATAATTTCAAAAAATAGATCATGCCAAATCTTATAGACAATAGAAAAAGAAGAAATACTTCAAAATCATTCTACTTAATCCGAATACACCTGATACTAAAATTAGAAAAAATATATTATTATAAAGGGGAAATTACAAACATAATTCACTTATAAATGAGGATGCAATATCCTGTATCCTAAACAACATATTAACAAGTTGAAGTAAAAAATTAATAAGTAATGTACTTTAGTCAAAATCAAATCCAATTTATGTGAGACTAGTCACTATTTTCTTTCTCTTTTTTTTCTTTTCCTTACCCTCACCCCCTCCATCTTTCTCTGTCTGCTCGCCCCTTCCCCCATGCCCCACATGTCATTGTCATTAATAGCCCTCATATCAAAGTTGAATATACAGGATTCATACTTCTCCATTCCTGTGATGCTCCACTAAGGATAATGTGTTCCACCTCCATCCAGGTTAGTACAAATGCTGCAAAATCTCCATTTTTTTTTAATAGCTGAATAATATTCCATGGTATACATAGTCTACAGCTTGCCAATTCATTCCTGGGTTGAAGGGCATTTAGGCTGCTTCCACTTTTTAGCAATTATAAATTGGGCTGCAATAAACAGCCTAGTACAAGTATCTTTATAATAAAAGGCTTTTTTTCCTTCTGGATAGATGCCCAGTAATGGGATTGCAGGATCAAACGGGAGGTCTAAGTTGAGTTCTTTGAGGTTTCTCCATGCTTCCTTCCAAAAAGGTTGTACTAGGTTGCAGTCCCACCAGCAGTGCAAGTTCCTTTGTCTCCACATCCGTGCCAGCATCTGCAGTTTTGAGATTTTGTGATATAGGCCATTCTTGCTGGGGTTAGGTAATATCTCAGGGTGGTTTTAATCTGCATTTCTCTAATAATTAGGGATGAGGAGCATTTTTTCATCTGTTTGCTGGCCATTCCTCTGTCTTCTTTAGAGAAGGTTCTTTTCATCTCTCTTCCCCATTGATGTATGGGATTGCTGGGGTTTTTTTCTTGTGGATTAATTGAAGTTCTATATAGATCCTAGTTACTAAGCTTTTGTCTGATTCAAAATATGCAAATATCCTTTCCCGTTGGGTAGGTTGTCTATTTGCTTTGGCTGTTGTCTCCTTAGCTGTACAGAAGCTTTTCAGTTTAATTAAGTCCCATTTGTTTATTATTGCTGTTGTTGCAATTGCCATGGCAGTCTTCTTCATGAAGTCTTTCCCCAGGCTGATATCTTCCAGTGTTTTTCCTATTCTTTTTTTGAGGATTTTTATTGTTTCATGCCTTAAATTTAAGTCCTTTATCCATCTTGAATCAATTTTTATGAGTGGAGAAAGATGCGGGTCCAGTTTCAGTCTTTTACATGTGGATATCCAATTCTCCCAGTACCATTTATTGAATAGGAAATGTTTCCCCCAGTGGATGTTATCGTTAGGTTTATCAAAGATTAGGTGGCTGTAAGTTGTTGGTTTCATTTCCTGGTTTTCTGTTTGATTCCAAATGTCTATGTCTCTATTTTTGTGCCAGTACCATGCTGTCTTGACCACTATGGCTTTGTAGTACAGCCTAAAATCTGGTATGGTGATACCCCTGGCTTTGTTTTTATTACTAAGAACTGCCTTAGCTATATGGGGTTTTTTCTGGTTCCATACAAAACACAGAATCATTTTTTCCAAGTCTTGAAAATAGAATGTTGGTATTTTAATAGGGATGGTGTTGAATCTGTAAATTACTCTGGGAAGTATAGACATTTTTACAATGTTGATTCTTCCCAACCATGAGCATGGTATGTTCTTCCATTTGTTAAAGTCCTCTGCTATTTGCTTTCTTAAGGTTTCATAATTTTCTTTATAGAGGTCCTTCACCTCTTTTGTTATGTATATTCCTAAGTATTTCATTTTCTTTGGGGATATGGTGAAGGGAATTGTGTCTTTAATTAACTTCTCATCTTGGCTGTTGTTGGCATATACAAAAGCAACTGACTTGTGGACATTGATTTTATATCCTGAAACATTACTTTATTTTTTAATGACTTCCAAGAGTCTTGTGGTTGAGTCTTTCAGGTTGTCTAAGTATAAGATCATGTCATAAGCAAAGAAAGAGAGTTTGACCATCAGATGGCTTGTGAGTTTGTTGATATGCTCTCTTTCTGTTTTTCTCGAATGTAGTCTTCTAAAGCAATAAGTTTTCCTCTCAGGACTGCTTTTGCTGTATCCCATAGGTTTTGGTAGCTTGTATTTTCATTGTTGTTATGCTTAAGGAAGTTAATAATTTCCTTTTTCATTTCTTCCTGCACCCAACTGTCATTCAGCATAAGGTTGTTTAACTTCCATGCCTTTCTGTGAGGTTGAATGTTTTTGTTGGAGTTGAGTTCCACCTTTAATGCCTTGTGATCTGAGAAAATGCAAGGTAGAATTTCAATTCTAGTGATTCTATTGAGGTTTGTTTTGTGTCCTAGGATATGATCAATTTTGGAGAATGTTCCATGGGATGATGAGAAGAATATATATTCTTTATCTTTGGGATGAAGTGTTCTATATACGTCTATCAAGCACAGTTGTTCTAGAGTCTCATTTAAATCTCAGATAGTTTTGCAGATATAAGTGCTTACATGCAAGCTGGGCAAGAATGAATTATTCTGTATAAAGGAGCAGATAAAAATGTAAGTATTCCATTTTTAAAAATCCAAGAAAAAGATTCAGAGAGGTCAGTGAGATTAGGTATGTCTGGCAAGAGGGTCAAAAGAAGAAAAAAACTGGTTGAAGAGAAGCCAATGAGGTACTTAAGGATAAAAAAGAGAGAGAGATCTAATGAGATATTTTAAAGTTATCTTCTGAAGGGCTGTATAAAGGCCTTTATTGTGTCCCCTATATGTAGGGCATTCTCTGGTGGACACACAGGAGTGCTGGCTTCTGTAATCGCAGGGGACAGACACCTACTCAGAGTTCCGGAAGCTAGAGATGAGGACTGATGACTTTGTGTTACCCTATTGTGGAGAACCTTGACCTGCAGGGAAAGAATTCTGGATTTCATTATGCAGATAATGAGGAGCCACTACATTTGTTTGTTTTTGCTTCTTTGTTTTCGTCAAATCTGTATTCTAGAAATATATCTCTGGATGAAATATAGAGAATATCTTGGAAGGGGAGATTAGGATAGGAGAGACAGATTATGAGACTATTAAAATTACCTGGTTCAGAAGAATTGAATGAGGACGTTGACAACAGGTGTGAAAATGGAGACACAGTTTTGACAGGCATTTGGAGATAAAGTAGGAATGAATTGGCCCACTCCCTGCCTGAGTGATGTTGAAAAACGTGATATCAGAGATGGTTCCTGACGATGAAAATGCAGGGTGCCTTCAGTAGTCTTACTGTTAGTAGCAACATGGTAACTATTTTACAATTATGTAAATAAGCAATTTCAATAAGCAAACTAAAACCAATATTTTCAGCATGAAATAATTACTAAATTCAACCAAAGAAATTAAATAAAACCATGCTATCTTAAATTTGCTTGCAAATATCAGTTTGATTGATCAAATAAACTTGTGCTTTTTTTCTTGTAAATATATACTTATTTTAACTCCATTCTCTGAAAATGCCTTGAAGCAATGACAACCAGCAGCAACTACTCTAACTCTTTGATTACTGTCTCTTAATACCATCTTCACATCAATAGGAAGCAGGATGCAACCTGAAAGAGTTTTCACTGGCCCAAAATGAGATCAATTGGCAGCAAGTAGCCAAACTCAGAATACAGAGTATTCAGCAAGATAAATGACACATTTTTTCCCCAATGAATCAACAGCATACCAAAAAATACAAAAAAAACAGAGTAAGAGAAAAAGAAAAAGATCAGGCTGCTATTATAGAATAAAAGACACTTAAGAAAAAAAATAACTAAATGCAATATATTGTTCTTGTTTACATCTAATTAAAACAACCCAACATTATAAACTTATCTTAAATTCAATCAAGAAAACATTGGATGGTAATAAGAATTGACCTTTATTTTCCTGAGGTGTACCACTTGGAAGAAGGAGGAGGAGGAAGGGAACAAGGGAAAATGTTTTTATAAGTTTAAGATGTATTCTGAAGTTTGTTTCCAGTGAAATGATATGATGTCTAGAGTTGGCCTTAGAATACTCCATCCAGGAAGCCAAGTGAAACAAGAAGTATGTGGAAGAGTGAGAAATAGAATCAGCCCAGCAAAATGTTAAAAATTATTGAAGCATGCATTGAAGTACGTGCAATCTATTACACTATTTTCTCTAACTTTGTGTATTTCTGGAAATTTACACATATTGTTATATGTACAAAGAAAAGATTAACTGTGGATTTTAAGCTGAGCATTTTAGTAACCATGCAGCTGGTCTCCCCATTCAATTCATCCCCCAAAGTGTCATCAATTTCTTTGGGTTTTGCGACATCTCAGCTTCCATAGACAGCAAAGGCTTCACGTTGTATGTTGGAAAAAAAAATATGCCATAAACGGTTACTTTAAGATCCTCTTTAATCTAGCTCAAACCAGAGAGTTAGATCTATCTTAAATTATGGCCAATACCTCTTCACATTTCACTTTTGCTCACACTGGTTCTTCCACAGTAATGCCTTTCTCCATTACTCCCTCTAAATAGAATATTCATCTAAGGTCCAGGCATCATTCATGAAGTCCCTACAGGGCCATTGGTTTGGATCCTCTGCCTTCTCTGAGTTCCAGCGCTGATACACCTTACAATGGTGAGAGACTATGCTCTTTCATGACATTACATTGAACATATAATTTCACTGCACAATTTGAATAGAGCCCAAGAAATTTAGAAGGAAGAATATTCTAATCTCAATCAGTTCTTTCGGTCATTATGTCAAAGGGAAGGAAAACTGATTTTATAATTAGAGGAAAACAGAGCTCACATATCTGCAATAGGTAAATTGCTCTGAAAAAGAAGGCTAACTCCACGTTAAATCACAGTATGAGGGAGGACGTTACCATGATTGCCAATACCGTTGAAGTTTCCAGTATAGAAAGTGTTCCAAAACAATTTTTAAAACAAAATGAAACAAAATGTGCAGTGAGGCTGAAAATAATAATGAGGAAAATCTATGGGTATAAATGTTCAGCAATTGAAAATTCTCCACAAGGTCATTGCTGGCAACTGCATTTATGCTGGTTGGGCCTGGCACTGGAATAGAGCTGGAGAGCCAGAGATGTCTCTCCACCTGGTTCCACTCCATGCCTTCATTAGTTTCATGGTTCCTAGGCCTGCCAGGATCAGAACCTGGCACAGGTGAGGACAAATCACAGAAACCAGTGGAATACTGGAATAGTAAAAGCCTGTGAGCTTGAGAAAGTAACTGAGTCCAATCCCATCACCACTCCAAGAAGGGTGATTGACTTGAAATTTTCCTAACTGGCAGCAAAAAAGACTTAGGCTCCAAATATTCTGGTCCCAATTCCAAGGTTCCTTCTGCCCCAGGAACCAGATTACTTATTTAGTTATGTATTCATTTATTTTCATTAAATTTTAGTTGGCTTATTTCTCTTTTCTGCATATAGGGATTTTCTTTAAAAGTTTAGTCTGTGATAGTCTGCTTGAAGGTCAAGGAAATGGGGCTCAATATAAGCATTAAATTTATTTGTATGCTTTTTTAGAAAGTAAAAGATTTACTTATAGAAATTCTCCAAAATTCCTAAATACTGTTATTTCTATATACCATATTGCTAAGGGAGTAAAGGGGGGGGGGATGAGCAATAAGATAAAAGCCCCACATATGATAAGGGAGCAGGGGTAATGTTTTAAGAAAATCAACAACCAAAGTCTGGGCTACAACAGATACATATCCTGTCTTGGGGAATAATTTCCAGGTCTGACTTTTTGCTTGCTTCCCTGTAGACACAGGGTCACAGAGAGTGACTAAGTTTGTGTCCACTGCCATGATCTTTCGGTTATATGTTGCAGTATTTGCTAGGGATGCTGTAGCAAAGCACTATAAACTGGGTGGCTTATTTTTGTATATTTTTAAATTTTGGATCAATATAAGGGTACATAAAATTAGGTTCCATTGTTTTCCAATCGAAATGTATCGTGTCACACCTGTGAAGCTGCAAGTCCAAAATCAAGGTGGATGGGTTCCATCTGAAGGCTGTGAGCAACCTCTGTGCCACGCCTCTCCCCTACCTTCTGGTTGTTTTCCAGCAATCTTTGGCATTTCTTGGCTTATTGATAAGTCATGCTTGTATTAGTCATAGTTGAGCTGCCATACAAAATACTATAGACTGAGTGGCTTAAACAACAAAAAATTTATTTCTCATGGATCTAGAACCTGGGAAGTCCAAGAGCAAAGTGCAAGTTGATTTGATTTCTGGGGAGAGTTCTCTTCCTGGCTTGTAGGTGGCCACCTGCTCATTGTGTTCTCACATTGGGAGGGAGAGGGGAGTGGTGATTGGAGAGTTCAATAAGAAGAGAGTCAGAGACAGAGACAGAAAGAGCATGCATGGGCACGATCTTTGGTGTCTCTCCTCATAAGGACACTAATCTTACTGGATTAGGACCCCACCCTCATGAAACTCATTTAACCTTATTTAGCTTCATGTAGGCAGTATCTACAAATACAGTTACATTGAAGGTTAGGGTTTCAACATATGAATTGGGTGGGGGCACAACTCAATCCACAGCAACCCCAATATCTGCCTTCAAGTTCACGTTTTTCTCCCTTTGTGCATGTCTGTCTCTGTGCCCCCAAATTACCTTTTTATAAAAACCTCAGTCACACTAGATTACTGGTTTATTTTAATCTTAACTAATTATGTCTGCAAATAACCCCATTTCCAAATAAGGTCACTTTCTGGTGTGAAACCATTTTATCCAGGATTTTGTTGTTGTTGGGAGGTTTGTTATTGCTGTTCCCATTCCATTACTTGATATTGGTCTATTCTGGAGTTCTAGTTCTTCCTGATGGAGCCTAGGGAGGTTATGTGTTTCTAAGAATTTGTCCATTTCTTCAACATTTCAAGTTTATATGCATAGAGATTTTTATAGTACTCACAGAGAATATTTTGCACTTCTGTGGTATGAGTTGTAATAACTCCTTTTTCATTTCTGAGTAAGCTCATAGAGACCTTTCTTTCCTGTTTCTGGTTAATCTAGCAAGAAGCCCATTAACTTTTTTTTTTTTTTAATCTTTTCAAAGAAACAATTATTTGTGCCATTAATCTTCTGTACAATTCTTGTGTTTTTTATTTAATTTAGTTCTACTCTGACCTTTGTTATTTCTTTTCTTCTCCTGGCTTTGAGATTGGTTTGTTCTTCCTTCTCCAGTTTCTTGAGATAATTCAGTAGATTGTTGAATTGTGATCTTTCTGTTTTTTGGATGTAGAAATTTATGGCAATAAATTTTCCTCTTAAGACTGCTTTTGCTGAGTCCCATGGGTTTTATCCCCTTTATCATTTAGTTTGAAGAAGGTTTTGATTTCATTCTTAATTTACTTCTTGACCCATCTTCAGAAGTAAGTTGTTTAGTTTCCATAATTTTGTGTAGAAATCAATTCTGTTGAAATTGATTTTTCATTTAATTTTGCACTGATATTAGAAGATACATGATATAATTTCTATTTTTTTAATTTTTTGAGACATATTCTGTAGCCTAGGATATGACCAATTTGAGAGAATGTTTCATGAGCTAATGAAAAGAACAAGTATTCAATAGTTTGGGGGTAGAATATTCTGTAAATGTCTGTCAGGCCAATTTTTTCTAGAGTTCCATTTAAGTTTATCATTTCTTTGCTTATTTTCTGCTTAAAGGATCCATCCTGTTCTATTAGTGGGGCATTGAAGTCCCTAGCTATTATGATGCTGCTATTTACCATTTTGTTTAGATCAAGCAGGATCTGCTTTATGAACTTGGGTGCATCTGTGGTAGTGCATAAATACACAGTTAGGATAGTAGGTATTGGGGATTAGGACTTTAACATTAGAATTTTGGCCCCTAACATTTATGTACCCTTTCCTGGGACCAAGACATTCAACGGTTCAGGTAGTATATTAGTTTTTATTTTTCTATAAATGTATCCTGAGGCAATACTTTGAGTGCAGGAAGTTATTTTGCAAGTACAAGAACATGAACAGAGAGGCAAGAGGAACTAATACCTATAGAAAAGAGAGCATGATTAAGTCAGCCTCCACAGTGGTGACAGGGAAAATCCCATTTTTCCCATGGAGAAAATATGTGAAATATTAGCCCTCCACAGAGGTGGAGAACAGGGATATTTAAACATCAATTTCTCTGTCTGTTGGTAATTGGTAGCTGTTGTTTCTTCTCTCTCTCTCTCTCTCTCTCTCTCTCTCTCTCTCTCTCTCTCTCTACCTCTCTCATTATTTGCTTTAGCCTTTGCAAACTATCCCTAGGGAGAATGCATATTCATGAGCAAAGACACAAATCACCTTCATGCTGCACTTCTACTCCTGCTTCCCTGTGTACTGATCTGGATTCTTATCAGTCTTCATTTGTTGTATCCAGGACAATACTTAGAAACAGTCATATTAAACAAGATTTTCCCCTAAGTCTCATGTCTGGCCTCACAAAATCATCTGTAGGCCAACCTCACTCTGGACACTAAGCTGTATGTTCCTAACTTCGAATCCTACTCTGGGAACTCAGCAAATAATCTGTCTACATTCTTTATCTGCCACTAAGCTGGAAAACAAACAACCATAAAAGATATAAAAAATACTTAAATTTTTCTTGCTTACAGTATTTAGCAACTTAATTTATGTCCACATCTTATCAATGAACCCTTGCTAATACAAATTCCATTTGTCCTGAAGTCATTCTGGTTATAGATTATTGCTTTTCAAGCCATCCTAAATGTCTTTTGATTCCTAGAACATTTGACCCATGTACATGACTGAAATAAAACAAAATAATTAACCCCAAATATTCTATCAAGCTGTATATTTTTGATACACCTAAAAGCACAAAGATGAGAGTGAGAATTCTGTAGCTATTTGAAAGTGTCATTCACTAATTATTTCAATCTGTCATGGTAGAAAGTGGTTGATAGTAGGGAGCGATGACCTATGTCAACTGCTGCAAGTTTGGGTAAAATGAAAACAGAGAATTAGTTATTGGGTTTAGCAAAATGCAATATATCAGAGACCCCTTTCAGTGGAGTGAAACACTTGATGAAAGTAAACTAGGCAGAAAAAGGGAAGTGAGAAAATGGAAATAGGAAATATTTGATGGCTCTTTTGAGGAGTGTAACTGTCCTGGGAAGCAGAAAAAATAAATAGCATTTGGAGAAGGGTATGAGGGAAAAAACACTTATATACATATCTAAAAGATTTAAGCACATATGTACATTTTTAAGGCAGGAAATAATGGTATAAATTCAAGCAAAAGGACCAATCTAGTGATTTTCAACTAGCGTGCTGTCAAATGATCTTGGGTGTGCCATGAAAAATTTTAAATATCACTAATTAAATTATTTTCAAAAGAAGTTCAAAGCACAGTAAGTATATTCTTTTTTTTACTCTTTTTTTGACATAATTTTTGACATAAATTTTGACAAATTTTTTTGACATAAATTTTTAACATATTTAAGTGTACCACAGAAGTTTAGTTATAGGTTCAAGTGTGCAATGAGATACAAAAGGTTGAAAAACACTATCTAGTAAATACTGATGATAATACAAGACAGAAAAGGGATAATTGAGCATATACCAGAGTAAGAAAAAGTAGTGTACAGGGCCTCTGATGGGAGGAAGGAACGTGAAAGAAGAGATTTTGCATACAGATGCAAGCAGGCATATGGATTGGGGGGAACATGAGATTATTTTCATCTAATTGCATGAGGTCATTCACTGGGCAGGGGTGTGGGATAGGAGAAAGGATTAGAGTTTTGGATGGTTGTGTTAGTTTCCTAATGCCATAACAAACTTCCACAAACCAGGAGGCTAAAAAACAACAAAAGTTTATTCTCTCACAGTTCTGGAAGCCAGCTCCTGAAATCAGGATGTTGCCAAGGTCATGCTCCCCCTGACAACTTGGGGGGAGAATCCTTCCTTGCCTCTCTTAGCCTTCGGTGGCTCCTGGAATTTCTCTGTTGTGATAGCATAACTCCAGTTGCTCTTCATTTCAACAAGACATTATTCCCTAGGCCTTTGTGTTTCAAATTTTCCTTTCTTTTTTTCTTTTTCTTATAAGAGCACCTATCATTGGCTATAGGGCCCACCCTATATCTAGGATATTTTTATCTTGAGATCCTGAACTTAATTACACCTGAAAAACAACCCTATCCCCAAAAGATCACACCCATAGGTACTGAGAGTTAGGACTTGGACATATTAATATCTTTTGGGGGCCACAATTCAACCCAACATGGAGATGATATATAATACTCATTTATAAAAATCATGAAAGTAAAATAACTAGGGAAGTTTAAAGGATCTACCTGGCAATGTCAAAGGTCCATATGAACCTTTTTTTTTTTTTTTTCTTTTGGAGACAGAGTCTCACTCAGTCTCCCTGAGGTAGAGTGCTGTGGCATCATAGCTCAGAGCAACATCAAACTCTTGGGGTTAAGTCATTCTCTTGCCTCAGCCTCCCAAGTAGCTGGGACTACAGTGCCTGCCACAATGCCTGGCTTTTTTATTTTTTTTTTAGAGACAGGGTCTTGCTCTTGCTCAGGCTGGTCTTGAACTTGTAAACTCAGCCGATCCACTAGTACTCTGGCCTCCCAGAGTAGTAGGATTACAGGTGTGAGCCACCATGCCTGGCCCTGTCCATATGAACTTTGAATAATAAGTTGAAATGAGCCAGTCTAGACCAGCCTACACAGTGGTATGATTTTTCTCGGCAATGTTCTGCTGCTTGCATGCCAACATGAGGTAGGTGAATAGTTAACTTAACCAAGGTTGAAAATTTGTCAAGCAGGTATCATGACTAGCAGAATGATAAGAATATTATGAACTCTGAATGAAAATGGTTATGTAGTGCTCAACTATAGTGTAGTACATAAAATACGACAAGAGGAGAAAGATGAATTGTCAAAAAGTGTCAAGTGAAGATGTGACTCTGAAGTTAAAAAGCAATTAAAATGGTGGGTGGTGTTTGAATGAGGATGGGTAGGACGTGATGGCCGCTGAGTGGGATGCTCAAAATTGAGATTTCAGAGATTTTAGAGATTTTCAAAACTAACTGCCCATTAGAATGAGCAGGATTCTGAATTAATTGTCTGGGGTAGGACCCTGGAATTGGTATGATCCCAAGCTGAGAATCACTCATGTAGGATGCATATTTAATATTATGTAATATTAGAATAGATATATCTATAGTCTCTAATCTGAATTAGTAAAGTACCTCTCTTCAGTAGGTTAATTCACCATCCCTCTTCTGTCTCAGTACCACTTAAATTAATTATCTGTTTATTATGTTTTCACTCCATTCCCCTAAAAAGGTCACTCTACAGGTAAGAATATCCATCACCAGGCTCTCAAGTTCAAGGACCATGCTGTAAATTGTTCTTTTGCCATTTGTGGTCCATAGAGTCAAGATGCTACTGGATAATATATCCTCACAGAAGGACAAGACATAGAAACCATTCTTGCTCATAAAATACTGTTAAACACTTTAAACATTTTGTGTAGCATATAATCAAATTTTATTTCCTTTAAATATTTCTTGACGATAACCAGTACAGTAGGCTATGCAGATAAAATACCCCCAATATCCCCAGTATTTATCTTCTTCCAAACATAGCTAAATATTTTTTAATATCTCATCAGAAACATACTTGAGTAGAAGAAGCAAATTCATACATCGTAACTACATATTTCAGTTCTTCATTCCTGGCTGGGTAAAGTGAGTTTTTAACTCAGTGTTGTGCAGGTGGTATTGAGAGCCCCAGATTCATGGGGGAAAGTCCTTTAATTTGTAAGGATGAAAGTTATTGCCTAGTTTTTCTTAAGTAAAACTGTCTCTTCCCCACAGATAGCACAGTTGATCATAAATTGAACATTAATTGATCTGGAGCATTCACAAAATAATGTCTTATATTTCGACAGTCCTTTATATTTATAAAACATATTTTCATACTCTTTTTTTCTTTGATCTCCTCAACAGATGTGGAGCCAAATACATAATATATTGTGGATTCTTCTATTTTTCAAATAAGGAAACAGAATCTTGGTGAGGTTAAATGACTTATCCAAATCCCACATGGAGTAAGTTATGGCACCAGAAACTGAATAAGGACTTCTGAGGCCCATGATGTGACTGACTGGTGTCCTAATGCATTAAATCATCAGGAGGAATGACGATCGTTTACACATGAGCAAACTCAGGTCTGATAGTTTTTATGGCATATGCTCAAATCTTCTTAGGGACAGTGCTCATGCTTTATTTTATGTGAAATGCAGAGAAATCCTCTCCTCCATCTCTAACAATCTTTCATCATACTCACTTTGTGTTTCTCATAGCTGACTTTGCTGTTTAGGGAATCATCAGAGTATTTTTCCAAATGGAGAAAAATCAGATAAAACCCAACGTTCCCGGGTTCAGCCTGTGTGATTATGAACACAATACTGTACTTACAGTGGGAAGCCAGAGTGAATAGGCACTGCTGCCTTTGAAAGGATAAGCATTCATTCTGACCTAATAACTACCTAAGCTGGGTACAATTATCTTTCTCCAAGTGTCACATTATTACTTGACACATTAATTGTTGTGTCATTTCTTTCTGAAAGGCACATTGGGTGTCTAACACAAACCAGAGGCTTCATGAATTATCCATGTCAGCGTGCTGCAGCTCTGATTTACCTTTCTAAAATAAAAGCACCCAGTCTTATTACCTGTTTTCAATTACCACAGGCAGTCCCGTGCTGCCCTGTGACCTCAAGCGCTTTCTTCCTGTGACTTGGCATTTCCAATAAACGTCAGTAATGGTCTGCTTACTCACTACAGCTATGAGAGCCCTCCTCCTCCGAGACACAGCTTTGCAGAATGGAATATTTCCCATGGCATAGTTTTTGCCTAAAGACTATTGCACAAGAATGAGAGAATGGTCTCCTTTCTCTGGGTCTGTTCTGCTTTGGTTCCTTTGCACTTGTTTCTAGGAATGGGACTCCTCTATATAGAGGGTTCTTTCCAGGGCACAAAGACGTTGGACCCAGCAAGGCCCAAACGCTCATGTCTGGATGATCTCCTTGCATCGCTGCAGCTATCTGCTCTTTGGCAGACTGCACTGGCTGACCGGCTGGCAGCTCTGGGTTTGCCTCTGGGCCTGTCATCTGTCGTGTTGTTAGATGGCTGATGGCTGTCGCTGCTTGCCCTTTAAGCCTGCACTTCCCTCTCTTCCAACTTTGGCTGGCTCTAGAGGATGAAAATCAAGTAGCCACACAGCCCTTACCCGCTTCCAGACCCCAATGGTTGAATCAGTTTCACAGGAGAAAACAGAACCTTCCCATTGTCTTCCCAAATATATTGGGAGTGCCTCTTCCACAGCGAATTACCATTTTAAAAAAATCAGAATTAGAATGTCTTTAATGTTCCATCCTTGGCTGCTAGTTAATGCCACACCACCCTGAAAATTCATCTCCCCTTTGGGTTTTAATTGGGTCCTGTTCTGTCTCTTTCATTTCAGTTTGCACCTGTCTCTGACATATACTGCTGCTGATTACCAAGTGAGTTGTTCACTGAGCTAGAGGTATGATAAATTAAATATGATATGTATCACTGAATCTGTCTTTGGCTGCTTCATGGTACATTATAATTTGGAAAGGGACTATTAAAATAAAATATTAAGGAATAAGCAGAAACAGCCTACTGTTAACATGTCCAATGGCAAGAGAAAATTACAGGTTTCATTGTATATGCGGCACCATCTGCCTCTTTGCCGAGGCTGAGCCTTCGGCTCTCCCGGGGGAAATAGCTGTGGATAAGTTATTCAATTAGAACAGCATTATTGGCCAGCTACCTTGGAGATTTGGGTTGATGATGTTGTGATTATCCTCCTGTACATTCCTTCATGTCTCCGGCAGGCTGCAGCGCACGGTAACTTCCTTAAGTGTTTACTGAGCCCTACGGTAGAGGTGAACAATTGGAATGAAGAATATCAAGGATTCCTAAAAGAAAATCAATTTTGAATGAACTTTTCTTCCTTAGCCACAGCTCCAATATTCTGAGTCATACTGTATTTTTGTGGACTTTCATTGAATTAAGTGACAGAAATGGCAATAGGGAGGAAAGTGAATTTCATGATATGCATTTAACCTGTGGCACTGCACAAAATAATTCTTCATGTACGATTACGAGGGAGAAAAATCCTCAGGCCTCCTCAATGATGATATTAATCTTCGGGATGGAAAAATCTCATAGGGGCATAATGCTTTTTTAATAAAGACCTTCGCTGTTCTTCAAAAACCATTTGTATTGTAAAAAGTAATAATTATTTATGAGTCAGTCTCTCTGGAGGTCAGATCCCTTTACAGAGCACGCCATTCAACCAACAACGTCCTAAATGAGAGCTTGTTAGGAACATTCATTGTTAATCATTAAGACCTCGTGCTTTGTAACCAGAAGATCCAAAACTATTCTTCTTGCCTCATCCAAAAATGTATATATTTTTATATTACATAAATTATGCACACTTATTTAAAAAGTTGAATTATAAAAACATATTAAAAAATTAAAATATTAACAATTATTATAGGTTCGGCACCTGTAGCTCAGTGAGTAGGGTGCCAGCCATGTACACTGAGGCTGGCAAGTTCAAGCCCAACCCAGGCCTGCTAAACAACCATGACAACTGCAACCAAAAAATAGCTGGGCATTGTGGTAGGTGCTTCTAGTCCCAGCTACTTGGGAGGGTGAGGCAAGAGAATCATTTGAGCCCAGGAGTTTGAGGTTGCTGTGAGCTATAACACCATGGCATTCAACTGAGGGCGACATAGTGAAACTGTGTCTCGAAAAAATATATATTATTTAATTTAAATTGAATATTAAAAATTAAAATATAAAAATTAAAATTAATTCCACACTTCTTATAAACATGCATATATACATACAAGTAAACTCTGATATGCAAAATATTTTCAGGGCACTTATTTGCACCCCAGGGTCTGTTCTGGCCATCGTCTATGATTGTTACTTGAGCAGGAATGCAAACACGCCCCTCATCACTGGTTGAGAGTCAGATGGCTCTGGGAGATAGCTCTCTGTATTTCAGTTTTTATGAATGTAAAAGAATCCTAAGTTTACATTCTTTGCAGAATCTTTGTCCTTTTTTATGCATGTGTGTGATGCTCCTATTTTGTTACTCATTTTAAGAGCTTCTTATATGTGTATTAAGACATTAACCCTTTGTTGCAAAAACATGGTTTTCCCTAGTATACCATCAATTTCCATTGAACCTACATTTTTGATATTCAAGAATTGTATTTTCAGATAGATCTTTTTTTCACCTGTGTTATTTTTCACATTATATTTTAAAAGCTCCAGTGAAATACATTGAATATTTACTCATATTTTCTAGTTTTAAAAGTTGGAATTTATTTTCTCCTATTTAACCCATTAGATATGTACGGATATGTATTTGTATATATGAACACATGTATTTACCACTGAATGGTCTAAGATAAACATACCTGCTGGGGTGCTTAAGGTGGCCTTACACAAACCCTTCCCTTTCCTCCTCTTCCTCCTCTCTTCTTGAAACAGAAAACAAAGGACTTAGCCCTACCACTGAAGACATTCTGGTCAAAGAACAGGAATCCACCAAAGTCTTTAGGCCAGGCTGTGGAATTTCCCCACGCCCTAGCCTCATATAAAAGAGGTCCCTAACTGCTCTGAAGCGCAGACACCATCTTTCCTCTGCCCAGGCGGGTCAAACTCCCTTTTCAGTAAACCTGACCTAAACTTCTCTACTCCCAGTTTTGTCTTTAGCTCTGCTGCTACCACTACTATGTTATCAACAACGCTGACATTTCAGTGGCTAAACACACAACTTTTTCTTGCTCTCATAAAGTCCATATAAGTCTTGGAAGCTCTTGCACAGGTGTCCTCCACCACCCTCACCACACCAACAAAACAAACTAAGGATTTGGACTGCACTTATACCTATGAAAAACCCTTAAGCTTCAAGAGTGCTTCAGTCAGGTGGCACCCATAGCTCAGTGGGTAGGGCGCTGGCCACATACACTGAAGCTGGCAGTTTCAAACCCAGCCTGGGCCTGCTAAACAATGATGGCTGCAACCAAAAAATAGCTGGGCATTGTGGCAGGCACCTGTACACCCAGCTACTTGGGACGCTGAGGCAGTATTTCAGATTGTATATGAAACCAGCACATTGTACCCCTTGATTGCACTAATGTACACAGCTATGATTTAACAATAAAAATAAATAATAATAAAAAAAAATCCCTTAAACCCAAGAGTTTGAGGTTGCTGTGAGCTGTGACACCACAGTACTCTACTGAGGGTGTCATAGTGAGACCCTGTCTCAAAAAAAAAGAGCGCTTCAATCTATGACACCTCCATCTCAACCTAAAGCTTTGGGATCACTACAGAAGGAGAGGAAAGTGTGGCCAACAGTGTACTAGCTCCAGGCGTGGAAGTCATGTGTCACCTCCTAACAAACACAAGGTAGCTACAGGACCATCATCAAGGCTGGGCCCACAGAACAGAGGACTGAAACTGGATAATTGGAAATATTGGTAAGACCTGGCAGTATCTGGCATGGTTTGGCCTTGTATTTCTCCAAATATTCGATTCATTCTCCTTCCAGCTCAGATATGTAATAATCAATCACACCTACCTTTTTTCTTAGAAGGACACCCCAAATCTTCTCCAGCCTTGTCATTGAGTTTAAAGCCCAGAATCGCTGAGTAATCTAGTCATCTCTCAGTATCTACAGGCGATTGGTTCCAGGATACTCAGGGATACCAAACTCCAAGGATGCTCAACTCCCTGATAGATAATGGAGTAGGGCCAGGAGTGGTGCCTTACACTTGTTCTCCCAGAACTATGGAGAGTGAGGCAGGAGGATCACTTGAGGCCAAGAGATCTAGACCAGCCTGGGTAACACAGCAAGATTTCACCTCTATTAAAATAATTACAATAATAATAATAATGATAAATAACTGTCATCCTAGCCTGGGAGGCTGTGGCAAGAGAATTGCATGAGCCCAGGAGCTGGAGGTTACAATGAGCTATATCTATGTAATTATGCCATTGCACTCAAGCCTGGGCAACAGAGCAAGATTCCATCTCTGGGGAAAAAAAAAAAAAAAAAATTAAAAGAAAAGAAAAAAGGAGTAATATTTACATATAACCCATGTACATCCTGATATACTTTAAATCATCTCCATATTGCTTATAATAACCAATACAATGGATCTATATATTGCTTATAATAACCAATACAACAATATAATGCAAATATTACATAAATAGTCATTGTACTGTGTTGCTTCATTTGTATTGTTTTTATTGTTGTATTTTAATTATATTTTTTAAAAGTACTTTCCACTCACTGATGGTTGAATCTAGAGATAGAGGGGTTACTGTACATAATACTCTCTTATCAAGTTTATAGTTAGATCCCACAGCTTTGGAAACCTATCAACTAAAATGACAAGTAATCTGGCACTCATACATCCAATAATTGAGAAAGAAAACAGAAGTCCCTATTCCCGAGAAATTCTGAATTCCTTCTAAGGAGACACGTTGCCAGCTCCCCAACCTGCTCCCCTGGAGAATCTGACTTCCTTCTTCTTCTGTGTGACTTCTGGTCACATCCTCAGGGAGATTATTTTTCCTTTCCATTCCCTTTTCTTGGTCTGGTTTAAAATGGATCTTAAGGAATATGTAGCTTTCTTACCCACTTACTGCGCAGGGCCCAAACATTCTTCAGTGCAAGCTCAGTTTCTCTTGCAATACATTGCTTAAAACTTTATTTCTAACCAATTGGAGCTAATTAATTAATTTCATGTGGCAGTAATTGCAGCTACAATTCTTTCCATAACATACTTCTCAGATCAATTGTATTTCTTTGCGTTCTTGTGCCTACACCTCTCCAAATTTGAGAAGATGGTGGCTATCTTCAATCTCTCCAGATTTGCTGGGAAAGCTAAACCCTTAAACTCTTTCACCTGAGCCATATTTCCAATTTTAAAAAATTACTAAGCCTCAGGTGCTTAATTTGATCTTTGCCCTGAGGCAAAGGCTTTTAACAAGTGACAGGACTGTCCAAAATACTTAATTTGTTTTTGTTGTTGTTTTTGTAATTGGCTGAGCAATTACCATTTTAACTCTTTCAACACCCCAAATAAATGACCTATTTCCTTTCATTCTTGCTTACAGACAGTTCCTTTCAGAGCTATTTTTCTTTTTTCTTTTTTCTTAAATCATAGCTTTGTACATTAATGCAATCATGGGGTACAATAAGCTGGTTTTATATACAATTTGAAATACTTTCATCAAACTGGTTAACAGCCTTCACCACATTTTCTTAGTTATTGTGTTAAGATATTTATATTCTACCCTTAGTAGTTAACATGTACCCATGTAAAATGCACCATAGGTGTGGTCCCACAAATTTGCCTCTCTCCACCCATCCTCCACCCCTCCCTCTCCTCTTTCCCCTTTATCTTGGGCTATAGTTGGGTTATAGCATTCATATGGAAGTGTGGGTGCTTATAAAATAATTTCATAGTAGCAATGAGTACACAGGATACTTTTTCTTCCATTCTTGAGATACTTTGCTAAGAAGAAAATGTTCCAGCTCCATCCATGTAAATATGAAAGAGGTAAAGACTCCATCTTTCTTTAAGGCTGCATAATATTCCATGGTTTACATATATCACTATTTATTAATCTATTCATGGTTCAATGGGCACTTGGCTTCTTTCATGACTTAGCAATTATGAATTGGGCTGCAATAAACATTCTGGTGCAAATATCTTTGTTATAAAGTGATTTTTGGTCATCTGGATATATACCTAATAGAAGAATTGAAGGATCAAATGGCAGGTCTATTTTTAGATCTCTAAGTGATCTCCAAACACTTTTCCAAAAGGAATGTATTAGTTTGCATTCCCACCAGCAATGTAGAAGTGTTCCCTTTTCTCCACATCCATGCCAACATCCCTGGTTTGGGATTTTGTGATATGGGCTAATCTTACTGCAGTTAGATGCTATCTCAAAGTGGTTTTGATTTGTATTTCTCTGATGATTAAGAATGATGAGCATTTTTTCATGTGTCTGTATGCCGTATGCCTGTCTTCTTCAGAGAAGTTTCTCTTCAGGTCCTTTTCCCACACTGAGATGGTATCACTTGTTCTTTTCTTGCTAATGCATTTCAGTTCTCTGTGGTTTCTGGTTATTAAACCTTTGTTGGAGACATACCTGCAAATATCTTCTCCCATTCTGAGGGCTGTCTGCTTGCTTTACTTACTGTGTTCTTGGCTGTGCAGAAGCTTTTTGGTTTGATCATATTCCAGTAATGTATTTTTGTTGTTGCTTCAATTGCCTAGGGGGGTCCTTCTCATAAAATATTCTCCCATGCCGATTTCCTCAACTGTTTTTCCCTATACTTTTTTCTAGTATTTTTATAGTTTCATGCCTTAAGTTTAAATATTTAATCCAGTGAGAGTCTATGTTAGCTAACAGTGAAAGGTGTGGGTCCAGTTTCAGTCTTTTATAGGTCACCAGCCAGTTCACCCAGCACCATTTGTTAAGTAGGGAGTCTTTTCCACACATATTTTTAATTGGCTTTTCAAAGATCAAATAATGGTAAGTAGCTGGGTTCATCTCTTGGCTCTCTATTCTGTTCCATACATCTACCTCTCTGTTTTTGCACCAGTAGCATACTATTCTGATCACTATCGATTTATAGTACAGTCTTAGGTATGGTAGTGTGATTCCTCCTGCTTTGCTTTTATTTCTGAATAATGTCTTGGATATTTGAGTTTTTTCTGATTCCATATAAAACGAAGTATTATTTTTTTTGAGGCCTTTAAAGTGGTGCTTTAATAAGGATTGCATTAAAATTGAAGTTGGAATCTGATCAAAAGTTTCTGAGTAAGTTTACCTTGGTGATAGATGATTGTGCTGGTCATCATGGAGGATAGGTGTGAGAATATCCTGGAGAGTTGGTTTAGTTATGGCAAATTTCTTCAACATGTGAATGTCATTAAAGTATTTAATTTCTCCATCATAAATGAAACTCAGTTTAGCTGGATACAGGATCCTGGATTAAAATTTATTTTGTTTTAGGAGGTTAAAGGTCGATGACCACCCTCTTCTAGCTTGAAAAGTTTCAGAAGAGAGATCTGCAGTCATTCTAATATTCTTCCCCTTATAGATTATGGTTTTCTTACGTCTGACTGCTTGCAGAATTTCATCCTTCATATTAACTTTGGTGAGGTTAATTATAATGTGTCTGTGAGATGCTTTATTTGGGTTGAGTTGTGCTGTGGTTCTGAAGCTGTCTGCTATCTGAATTTCAGAATCTCTTGCCATGTTTGGGAAGTTCTCCTTGATTATCTCTTGAAGTAGAGCATCTGGGCCTTTCAAAGCAACCTTGTCACCTTCAGGAATTCCTATAAGGTGAATATTAGTTTTCTTCTAATTATCCCAGAGCTCTCTGAGAGAATGATCTGTTTTTGCCCTCCAGTTTTCTTCCTCTTTGAGCTTTTAGGATTGTTCAAAAGCATTGTCTTCAATGTCAGAATCCTTTCTTCTGCCTGCTCCATTCTGTTACTGAGGGATTATACTGTATTT
>CAUYPK010004056.1:0-59643 GCA_963574355.1 Loris lydekkerianus | reverse complement strand
TCTGTTCCAGACATCTACTTCTCTGTTTTTGTGCCAGTACCATGCTGTTTTGATCAAAATCGATTTATAGTATAGTCTGAGGTCTAGAAGAGAGTGCAGGGAAAACCCTTGAAGAAATCAGTCTGGGAAAGTATTTTATGAGAAGGAACCCCTGGGAAATTGAAGCAGCTTCAAAAATACACTACTGGGACCTGATCAAACTAAAAACTTCTGCACAGCCAAGAACACAGTAAGTAAAGCAAGCAGAAAGCCCTCAGAATGGGAGAAGATATTTGCAGGTTATGTCTCTGACAAAGGTTTAATAACCAGAATTCACAAGAACTCAAACATATAAGCAAGAAAAGAACACGTGATCCCATCACAGGCTGGGCAAGGGACTTGAAGAGAAACTTCTCTGAAGAAGACAGGCACATGGCCTACAGACATATGAAAAAATGCTCATCATCTTTAACCATCAGAGAAATGCAAATCAAAACTACTTTGAGATATCATCTAACTCCAGTAAGATTAGCCCATATCACAAAATCCCAAAACCAGAGATGTCAGTGTGGATGTGGAGAAAAGTGAACACTTCTACACTGCTGGTGGGAATGCAAATTAATATGCTCCTTTCGGAAAGATGTTAGGAGAACACTTAGAGATCTAAAAATAGATCTGCCATTTAATCCTATAATTCCTCTACTAGGCATATACCCAGAAGACCAAAAATCACATCATAACAAAGATATTTGTACAGAATGTTTATTGCAGCCCAATTCATAATTGCTAAATCATGGAAAAAGCCCAAGTGCCCATCGATCCACGAATGGATTAATAAATTGTGGTATACGTACACCATGTAATATTATGCAGCCTTAAAGAAAGATGGAGACTTTACCTCTTTCATGTTTACATGGATGGAGCTGGAACATAGTCTTCTTAGTAAAGTATCTCAAGAATGGAAGAAAAAGTATCCAATGTACTCAGCTCTACTATGAAACTAATGTATGGTTTTCACATGAAAGCCATAACCCAGTTATAACCTAAGAATAGGGGGAAGGGGGAAAGGGAGGGGAGGGAGGGGGGCGGAGGGAGGTGGAATTACACCTGCAGTGCATCTTACAAGGGTATATGTGAAACTTAGTAAATGTAGAATGTAAATGTCTTAACACAATAACTAAGAAAATGCCAGGAAGGCTGTTAACCAGTATGATGAAAATGTGTCACACGGTCTATAAAACCAGTGTATGGTGCCCCATGATTGCATTAATGTACACAGCTATGATTTAGTAATTAAAAAAAAAGACACTTACGCTCTACACTTAATAGATTTGACATGTACCCTTGCAATACACACCCTAGGTGAGATCCCCCCTCCCTCCCCTGCCCCTCCTCTTCCCTCCTTCCTCCTGGGCTACAGTTGTGTTTTATCTTTCATATGAAAGTGTGGGTGATTTTAAATTGGTTTCATAATAATACTGAGTACATTGGATATTTTTCTTCCATTCTTGAGATAATCTAAGAAATTCATAAGTTACTTCTCAGACATAAAGTCAAACAATGCAACTATATAATTTAACCAGAACCTCATGTTCCATTTCCCAAGATTTCGGGTGGGCACACTCTTTCAAACTCTTATGCATAAAGTTTTGGCTAATTTTTTCCTAAAAAATTGAAGTTGAAACTTAAGACCTTGAAGATGAAAAATCCAAAAAGCAGAACATTCATACACTATTCAAGCTTTTTGACCATAAATCCATATACAGAGTCAAAAGAGACATCCCAAGGAGGGGTGATTTTAGCCTAAATTATCTGTTTGATTTTATATACATGCTTTATTCTATATACCACGTGTGTGACAGTATTTCATAGGATATATGTATGACAGTACTGCAAATTTACCTTATTTTGTATGAACAAAACTTAGTGTGCACAATATCAGCGTTTTGTTAAGAAAAAGAAATACTAGACCCCAGAATTCCTATTCTGTGCTTTTATTATTGTTACTTTTATTATTATTATTATTTGTTTTGCTTTCTTAACCTTTTTATCTTCCGTCAAAGGAGAATAAAAGTAGTTTCAAATAGTAAATAAAAAGATAAATGTTAGAGTCTTTTAGCATGGATTGTTATTTCCTAGAGATGTCAGTTAATTGTAAAGTTTAAGTTTAATTATTTAAATGTAATTGTCAAGCTTAATTAATTATTATGTCTAATCGTAAAGTTTAAATATTTAGCTTTATTCATTAAGAAATCGTGAGAAGGCCACGGTTTTTATAAGTTAAAATAAGAATAAAAAGGAGTGTAAAAGCATGTGTCTTGAAATAAAGATAATTGAATTTATCTATATTGGTTCAATACATATCATTTTACTCCACCCATCAAAATAATAATTTGAGGTCTTTTCCCTCCACAAGCCAGCAAAGCTATTCAGAATCAAAGGCACCTTTCCCTGGTGAATCCATTGAAATCCTTCCTTTCTTAAAAAAAAAAAAAAGAAAAGTACAATCTATTTTCTCAGATAACATCTAATACCCTCATAATTATGATCAATCTTTGAATTAATAAAAGTGCAAATATTCACACATTTTAACTCTACACAAATTCAGTATAAAAACTTGAATCATTCTAAGCATAGCTAAAAATATATTTTCACGGTATCTTTTTTTTTCTCATTATAATTTTAAAACCAATTCATTCTGGAGAATTAAACTATCATCAAACCATCGTTGTCTTAACTACAGGCAATTATTTGAAGTGCCTACACGTGTTAGGATTAGAATGCGCGTGTGTATAGGTCATGGGAAGAAGTGATTCAGCCTATAAAAATGTTAAAGAAAGGGAAGAATTTTCTTGCTACCTGGCAGAAAGCAATTGCATATCAAAGATATTCTTGAAATTGTGGTTCTCTGCAAGCCCAGTGCCAATGGATGGCAGAAGGGAACCTGGGGCCCTGTTTGTGTTCCCTTCTCATCTCTTTTTCTCTGTTCCTTTTCTTTTCTTTTAACTTTTTTCCTCCTTGCAAACTCCGCATTCTGTTGAACTTCCTAAAGAGTGACTGTCAGCAAGGAAGCTTTGCAAGCTGTCTCAGCATTGGGTGTGCTGGAAAACATGAGCTCCAGAAGGCATGTGTGTTGGAGCATCGCCCCAGCGTCTGTTACACTTTGAAGTCTTAGGAAACTTCGGACTCAGGGGTTGTGGCACTAAATTTCATCAAGGGCACACTGCGCATTTCCGAGACAAAAGCTGTCATTGCCATCCAGTGGCAACAGAAGTTATTGCACGTTTATCTGAACTCTGTTTTGCTTGGAAACTAAATGGAGATTGACAGTGGGTCTTGGGTCTCAACTAGAAGCAAAGGACAACGACTTCCTTTACTTTATCTTCTACCTAAGCAAACACAAGTAGCTTTTAAAGTATCTTTCATTTTGAGTGTTACTATTTCCTCTCTAGGTTTGGACAGAGGGTATGTAAAATGAGTAAAATTTTAGACAAGCAAATGTTTAATAATGTTTTGGAACTAAGACTTAAAGTACTTTAAGTGGACCTCAAATGAACATCTCTTTATACTATCAGGGGATAGCCACCGATTACAAACTCAATGATTTAATCCATTCTTTTTCAATAGGTTGAGCCCAAAGTTACATTGATGTCACTTCACACCAAGGCTGACGTTGTACCAAGGTAAGCTCTCCAGGATGAGAAGAAGGGCACAATTCACATGTGTATTTAATAAACATATAAACTGAGAAAGAAGAACCTATTGTGGGACAGATTTGTACCCTCTTTGGTTGAGTGTTAAAGGGCCCATCCTCTGTTTTTCTGCCACTTTGCAGACTTCTGTATTTATTTCAAGAAACATTTCTCTAGCCTTTGGAATAAATTTCAATGGAGGCCCCACCCAGGCCTTTTAGGTTTGAATTTATTGTCAATTTAGATAGCCTTAACATTCATCAATTTTTATTAAAACAATGCCATTTTATTTCTCCTTCAAAGCTCACATCTTCCAATGCCTTCAATGATCTAGATTGTCCAGATACCATGGATTTATCAATCTTTGCTTCTAGCAGACTTCCGTGGGGTTATCCAGGAGACGTGATTGAATTTCAGGGCTCTGAGCTTCTCTTTACATCCCTGTTACATATGATGAACTCCTATTTTCTTTTCTGTACCAAACTCTGTACACTTTTTGTGGACATCAAATTTCAAGGTTGCCATTTGGTTTTGATTCACAAGAGAGGGCTATCAAAAGAAAGGAGATCTCAGAAGAAAGACTGTACTTGGAAATTGTTGCATGAGTGGAGTTATTTTAAAGAAAGACTTTATTATGTGGAACATATATTTATATTATGCTATATAAATACAGATTTATAATGCACTGAAGATAATCCACAAAGCTGAAATGAAAATTGGGTTAATCTGAGATGTGTTTCCTTAGTGTTCCCACTAATCTGTCTGTAGGGAGCCTTTGGCACATAAATAACTCTTCATTTATTTTGGTCTTCATGGTGTCAGCCATGTTCAACAAACCATGAGCGTCAACAAGCTTCAAAACTTTTTTTTAAAAAGCATATAAAGATGATCTGTATAAGGTATGTGTATATTAACACCTTGACTAACAATGCCTCACTTGTTTTGAAAGAAATTCCATTAAGCAGAATCAAATAAAGAACTGAATGGAACATCCTCATGCATATTCATGAGTTAAAATAGTTTAAATATTTTCCTTTAAAAATAAAAAGTGAGTGTTTGTTACCTCTCAGTTTTTCTGTTACATATTTGCTTAATATGTAAGCAAATGCTTTCTTCCAGAAAAGTTGGAATTCATCCAAATTACAACACAAAAATCTGCACACAATTAAGTATTCTTAGAAGTGCAATCCAATGCCCACTTTTTACTTGTTTGGACTCCATGTGTTTATCTTCTGCTCCTCAGGCCTTGAGCCTGCCCGCTGAGCTGTCTTTGTGTGGCCATCTTTTCAGTCCATTTAACTAACCAATAATTTTATCGCTAATATTCTGTTAAAAATGCATGACAATCATTTATATTTCTGTTGTGGTCTCCATTACTTCTGTTGAAATATTTGAGTGTATAAAGTAAAGTATTGGTGTTATTACTGCAGATCTGCCGTCCTGTGATCAATGTAAAAGTTCTGCAATGGTTTTGTCGTTGGCAAATGTAAGAGCCACAAGTCGACAACAGGAAGGAAGAAAGGATAGGAACTTGTGAGGACAGACAGCAGGACAGCAGGTCTCAGTTGCCCTTTGCCAGAAATTATTGTCATGAATGCCAACTCTTGGTTGGAATCTTGTAGTATTGTTGACTTAACTATTCAATGTTGAAATCAGTTGTTTCTCATTGAAATCTATCTTAAGGCTCTGCATCTAGGAGATAGCCTAGGACCCCATAGTCACTTAGCCTCCTCCGTTATCTGAGTGACAGACCATGAGAAGGGTAATTACAGCACTGCAGTACAGTAAGACCTTGTGATAGAGACCACGTTCACATAGCTGTTATGGAGCACCTTGTTATAATGGCTCTATTGTGTTATTTACTATGGTTGTTCATCTCTTGCGGTGCTTAATTTATAAATTAAACTTCATCGCAAGTATTTATGTACAGGGAAAATCATAGTATATGTAGGATTTGGTACCATCTGTGATTTTAAGCATCCATGATGGAGGGGGTGGGGGTTGAGATGTATCTTCTGTGTATAAGAAGGTCTATGATTTACTTGATTCTGGACGTTTTCATTACCCCTGCAAATACATGCTGAGAATTTGCTAATTACAAAATAATGTGGAGTGATGTAAAAAAAAAAATTAAGTCATCTTAATACTTCAAAGATATTGGAATTCATAATTAGTGGTAGAAGTCTCTTCATGTTCTCACTTTGTTTCCACTTGAAGCCGCTTCCCAGAATTCCACACTCAGATCTAATCCTTTGCACGCCCATGTGTTACACTGATTTCAGTGACTAATGTGAAATACACATAACAGAAATGAAGAGGGAGTTCGCTATAATTACAGGAGAAAAATTCAGATTATAATGTTACACTTAACTGAAATTAATTCCTAGGCAATGTGTTATGATGCTGGAAATTTACAAAAGAAAGATTTTATGCTTAGAAAATAAATATAAATATGCTAACATTAGCACTCACAGACTTAATGCAAATGTGCTTTGATTTGATCCCTAACTACCCATGTACAGTTCTGATGAAAGTTAATGACAATTTCCCTGAATTTGATAGCGTATTTGATCTAAATGAAAAAAGTAAAGAAAACCGTTAAATCCCCACATAGCAGTTGATCCAAATTATATAAAAGTAAGAATAAAAAATAAACACGATCAGGTATGAAAAATGGGAAGGTGGGCCATGCTGGCATCTTTTATTTATAGAAGCTATTGATACACACTTATAAGATTTTTTTAAATTGTGTTTAGATGGTAGTTTAAAAAAATGTATAAAATTAAATGAAAGTAAAAAAAAAAAATTGAGCATGACTACGACAAAGAAAATGTTGCTCTAAACCAAAATAGATTATTTCTAGTTTAAAAATCATGTATTTGAAGTAACTAGCTTTGGGGAAAAAACCTTTTGATACCTATAACTAGTAAATTTGTTAAACTGTATTGAATATGTACAGGTAAAAAGTAAGGATAATTGTAACTATGAATAGAAGAAAATGCTTTTCCTCAAAGTATACACCTAACTTTAAGAACCTTACATCCTTGCTCTGATTCTCTTAAACTAAACGCTAGCTTGGAAAAATAAATTAATACCATCAAGTTTCTGAGTGTTACATTATAATTGAAAGCAAAGTTAGCAAAACGTCATCTGGGACAGGGATACAGGCAGCTAGTAAGATTATCTAAAACAAGATGTCATGATTAAGTCATGCAAAAAAACTGTAGTTTCCTATCAAAACAAAACATTTTTCTTATATATAATGTGGAGAATATTCTTTGCTACAAGTATGAAGTATATCGTGTAGACAAAGAAACTAAATTTTTGGCAGAACCTTAAATATGTGCTTTTTATCTGATGTCATTTTCGAATGAAAAATATCAAAATATAAAAATGACTGGATTTTTCACACCACCCGCACTAATTTTATTCTCATGAATGTGCGTTTCTTTCAGACATGAAACGTTTTAATACATAAGCATTTAACTGCAGTCATGTTTGATTTATGTAACATTTTCTTCAGGATCCTTGAACTTGAACTTTAGCAATAGATCTCAAAAATGACCCAGGAAGATGTTATTAATTCCCCCATTTTACAAAAGGAAATAGTGAAACCCTCTTTATTTTGAGTCTTCATATGATTGGCTTTCCTAATTGTACCAGACAAGGGCCATGCAGGAAACACATTCTCTTCAGTAATTTCAACGGGGAATGTTTAAATATATATATTTCTTAACTGGAACAGAGGTTGGAGGATGTTTTTGAATACTAAGCAGTAAATACTCTGAAGAACTTAGAAAAGCAGGTTTCTACTCCAAAAGCTGAGGCAGTGCACCCAAAGAAAGAACAAGTCTGAAACGTGGCTGTGGTGCAGCCGATGAAGAAGTTCAGGGAGGCATTCTGCCAGCAGGAATCACTTAGGATCTGCCCCACTAGCAGGTCTCAGAAGGATGCCATTTGTCCACAAGGCACTCACCTGGTGTCTTACTACAGGGGGGACACTTCCCTCCAGGGGATGCTACATGCCCCTGACGGCTGCACACAGCCTGAGGCTGCGGAGGGAGAGCACAGGCTGCCCCCATGCAGAGAACCTACCATCAGACCAGGTGTCGGGAGGAGACACCATGAGCAGCCACAAGTGGGGCAATGCGGGTTTCTTTGGAGCAGAGAGGCAATACTGATCTTACCTAATTTAAAAAATAACAGCATCGATGGATTTTGTTCTGAACCTATGATGGGGTTATCACCACATTACCAAAGCTAATTTCATTGTGTGTTTATTCTAAAAGCTGGAATTTTTGTTGTTGTTGTTGTTCGTTATAGACACAAGTTGAGTATGTCTTATCCAAAGGGCTGAGAATCAGAAGTGTTTAAGATTTTGCATTTCAGGGGGATGTTGGAATGTTTTCAATACACCCAGCAGTGGAACATTCAAATTCCATCCCATTTCAGTCCTTTGTTATGAGCACATCACACTTTTTCTCTGAAATATTTTGCTCCCTTTCCTTTTCCCTCAGATATTGTTCTCAAGACCCCTTCCTAATAAAATTCTTATTTATTAATTTCCATCTCATTGTTTAATTCCCTGAGTGCTTGAGCTGCATAATGGACTAATCAGATCAGAGAACAGAAACAAGTTATTCTTCCTGCCAAACGTCCATCTTCCCCCAAATGCAAGCACCATGCACTTAGTCAGGACTCTAGAACTGACTCATAGACTTCTGCATTGTCTTGTGAATTAGGTTGGCTTACATACCTGTTATTTACAAATTGAGAGATGGGATTAGAAGCACGTTAATAAATTGATCTCGAGGGATATTGAAATCCAGACCCATGACACAACAGATGTTTCTCTCAGCAATCCAATTCCCTAGCAGACTGTGGCATTTGATTAAGGAACAAGGTTCCACATTCCAGGAACAACAAACTTCAACAAGACAATAAAAGTAGTTTCCCACTTAGGGGTTTGAATTTCTTCCTCAATCTGACACACAGATTTTTTAAGAGTGAATATTTTAGCAGGATATTTTTATTTCAAGATTGAACCTAATAGTAAATTTAAAAATATAAATAATTAAATGGACCATTTACTACATAAAAACATAGGCAGAGGCACAATAATTTGAGTGCTTCTCTCCAAGTATCAGGACACAATGTGATACCGACTTCTTGGAAACAGAGTCACTAGATGCCATAACTGATCATTGTTCAACTTATAAAACATCTTTCTTATGGAGTGAATTGCAAAATAGTGGTTCTGTTATTAATGAAATTATTTTGTTCAAATCTTAATGTCTTAATCAGTAAAAGCCACCGAAGGCTTATAGAGAAGGTTTTAAAAGCTTATTTTCTTCTTAAAAAAGTAATTGAAAAAACAACCATTCCTGAGTTTATCTTGCATAATGATCTATCAGCCCAAATATTTATGTTATTATTCAAGTATAGATTATTCTCTAAGTTGTATAGTTGGAGAGTGATAGTTACATGTGATCAAACAGAATTCTATTTTTTGTTGTTTTCTCCAACTTGATACAGAATTACCTAATTTTAGATGATTGGTGACAAATAATCTAATTCATAGTTGTGATTAGATCAATTAATTATTAATTATATTATTTAATCAGAATTATCTAATGTTAGATGATTGCAACAAAATAATTTCTTTTTTTCTTTTCTTACATATACATGTGTTTACTTTCTTTCCACTTTTTGCCTTCACAAAATTAAAATGGCTTAAAATTTAATAACAATAACTATGTTTAAGATAAGGGCAAAATAATTTCATTAATTACAGAACCACTGTTTTGCAATTCATTCCACAAGAAAGATGTTTTATAAGTTGAACAATTACCAGTTTATATAGTAAGCATTCTGGTTCTTAAATTATTTTTACAAGTGCATTGCAATACGGCAATAATTTACTCATTAACCATGATAGTGAAAAGGAAAAGTTAGAATGATTACACTTTTTCAGTTTTATTACTTACAAGTTACTTTATGTTACCAACTAATATATGTAAATGTGAATTTAAGTCATGGAAAATGACAGTTGAAGATAGATCTAAATCAGTTAATAAAATGCCACAGACAAAAAAATTATTTTGTATCGGAGACTTAGCTGTTCCCAACAGAAATTGAGAACATCTTCAAATAACTTTTAATTATAAGCACACAATTTCTAGTTGGAGAGATCTGGTTGGAAACGTCACCCCACCCCCTTAGGCTACAGTCTCCTTATCTCAAAAATTATGATTTCTCCCATAAACTAAGAAAGAACGTCTTAATTTTATCACAATTCCTGACAGGTCATAAGCACATAATAAATAGCAATTTTCATTGACTATGATTTTATCCTCTTTGGATTCAGAATTCTCAGATAAGGTTACATTTATGCCCCCTCCCCTTTTTTTTAATGCATACTCACCGTCTTTGGATGATTACAGAATCCAAATTTGTGACATTAGAATTAGTGAATTAGATTACAATTAGTGAGATTTTCTTAGTCGTGTAATATATAATGATTTCTCTTCCAAATAAAATGGAACTTTGCTATTCATTCTGTATCAAATTTTAAAATGTTGAGAGCGAATAATAAAAGATCATTTAGTTATTGAGTGCAATGACACTCGATTACCAAGTCCAGATGCACTATCTCTCGCTTTTGCAAGACCTTCGTCAATGAAATATCTTGAAGAATTATGTAAGAACCAAAAAAAAAATTTAATATACATTGTTGTGAACAATAACCGACAAGGAAAAACTCCTTCGGCAGAGTTCTTAGCTTACTTGTAAAGTGCATTCATACGCTTTTATTCTGCAAAAGAAAGTAATTTAAATATTTATCAAGTGTGATTTACATGAAAATACAATCCTGCTTTTCATTTGTGGTGCTGGTTTTGTATCCCTCAGAGTTGCCTTCTTTAAATATACATTTGGAAACAAATTATATTGTGATCCAAAATACAAAAAGTAAATTCAATGTGGAATGGGGTGCTCGGAGGAGGAGGAGGAAAAGTGTCTGCAGGCACAGTGAAAAGAAACTAGCTTGTTGAATTTTCAGACACCGGAGTACTGAGCAGGCTGACTGAAGTCTATTTTCCCGTATGAATTATACATGAGTATCATCATTGATGTATACTCCTAGGTTAAAAAAAAAAAAAAAACAACAAGCGTTTAAAATGTCAATTTGCTGATAAGCTGTCAAACGGGAAAAATCCACCCATTTCCTCAAATCTGTGGTTGACTTTTTAAAATGAATATTATAACTGATTTTCTAGAAACGAAATGAAGTTACCTTTGACTTTCCAAGAAGAAATCTATGAGAATGCTTGATCTCACTTCTCACTTTCAATATACAACAACCCTGCATAGGAACTTGTGAGAACAATGAGGAGAAATCTGAGGGTCTCTCTGTGGAGGACAGGACGCTGATCTCACCTGCCTGGGGCAGGCAAGGAAGGGTACGCAGGTGTTTGCCTGCAGGAGAATCTTGCTAATTAGGGAACAAACTACACAGTGGAAACCAATCTGCAGGTATTTTCAGGTAAAATTGTTGAAGTGACAAGTCTGAAATCCGCTCTGTTTCAATAATTAGAAAGTTTTCATCTCTTGATGAAAGTCAACACACTGCCTTGTTTCTATCACAGAAGAGGGGTGGAGATCATAAGACAGTTGTGGTCTCCAGGTAATGCCTCTGGATAAAAATATTAATAGTATCAAAAATGATCGTTTTCATCATGCCGTTAAAGAAAAAGTCAACATGTAGTTCATTTTCATTCCAGAAAGGTTCTGGCTCTTTCCTCTGCTGCCCCGGGAGGAGCCAGTACTTTTCCAGGGGAGGAATGGTGGCAGCCAAGCCTCACCTCTTGCCCCCTGTGACTCCGTCTCCTAATGACACAAATACCTAACAGAGCAGTCCCATTCATCATCTAAATTATTTGTTTACAAAGTACATCAAATATTTTCTGTACTGGGTTAAAGAGACACAGTCCCTGCCCTACAGGGTTTTACCACCTGGTCAGGATACCACCCTGGGAAAGTCGTGGGTTCTTTTTTTTCTCACTATGTCTAATGGCCCGGCAGAGAGGAGATTTCCTTGTTTGTCAGCCAGAAAACAGGATCTAGCCTCTGCCTCTAAAAGAAGGTATTTTATTTTATTATTTTTATTTTTATTTTTGAGACTAAGCCTTACTCTGTCACCCTGGGTAAAGTGCCCTGGCCTCATAGCTCAGGGCAAGTCCAAACTCTGGGGTTCAAGCCATCCTCTTGCCTCAGCCTCTTGAGTAGCTGAGACTACAGGTGCTCACCATGACACCCAGCTATTTTTAGAGGCAGGGTCTGGCTTTTGATCAGGCTGGTCTTGAGCTGGTGAGCTCAAGTGATCCACCTGCCTCAGACTCCCAGAGTACTAGGATTACAGGCTGAGCCACCAAACTCTGCCTAAGAGAAGATATTTTAAATGTCATTATATAATCTGGTGACAACAGTAACACCAGAGTGCTCCTTATTCAGTAGATCACTGCCTCCATCACTTCTTAGAAAAATGAATGGCAGAAATTTTGAAGTTTCAAGTTTATTGGAAATGGCTATAGAGGAAGGCCAGTAATGATGAGTAAATATGGCCATATTATACCAAACTACAGTTGTGAGTTTACACTCTGAAAGATTTAGGGATTCAATAGGTGTTAGAATCAAGGCACTCAAGACGGAATCTCACACCCACTCATACTTCAGGAATATTCTTACAAGTAAACTTGTATTCAACTAGAACTAATCAGAAAGGTCACAATCATATGCCCCAATACATAGATAAAGAAAAGGAAATGTTACTAATGTTATTTAGAATACCTTACCTATTCATCCATTTTATTTTGTTATAAAATTCTGCAGGAGAACACCCAGGTTTAATCAGTGAGGAACCAGTTCTTGGTTTTGTAAGTTTCGTCTGAAAGTCTATCAAGGGGGAAATTCGCACCTCATATATAAAATAGCAAAGCATCAGATCTGATAGAAAACAGAGAGACCATAATCACCTGGTATGTGTTTTGAAGGATTGGAATTCAGACACGCAGAATGATGCATTACCTTCTATAGATAATATAGGATGGCATTAAATAATTTTTAATTATTCATAAAATTATTAATAATTTTAATAATTTAAAATAATAATGAATTTAATTCTTAATAATTAAAAATTATTTATAGCTTTTTAACGAATTATAGGGTGACTTCTGTAATATACAACATTGTTCCCTTTAAAGGCTCTAAAAAAGTTGATGTCTCATTTTCAAGCAGATGCAGTGAAATGACGGAGGCCCAGAAGCTGAATTTTTCTGCGGCCTTTTTGCATAAATCCCTAATGCTGAAGGACACAGAAATTACGATCCTAATCGTCCTTGTCCCATGTAAATGAGCACTGAATAATCAGGAGGAGTCTGAATCTCAGTTCATTCAAGTCGAATGCATGATCAGAGATATAATTTAAGAAATAACTTAAATCACAATTGACTAAACTAATGGTGAGTTTGTGAAGCATATAGAGGTGGCACTTAGATAAAGTCACCAGGATTGCATAAAGAATCAAATTGGTTAAAAATAATTGTTTTTGTAAAGTACTGAAAGTAACAGTCCCTTACACCATACAAAATATTTCTTTTTCATATTCAAAGAATTGAAATTGATGAACATTACGAGTATTCATGTCCATTGTGTGTAGTAGCTTGGTCTTGTTTTCTTGAGTGTTTGTGAAGAAGAACAATGATTGTCAACAACCAGAGAAAAGAGACAGAGGTAAGATAGAGAGGGAGGCAGAGGAGGGGACCCTAGTTGTGGAGTGAACACAAACTTGGAGTTCGGCAAACATGCTTCAGATTCCTCAAATCTCCTTGGGTCTTATGTTCCTAATTTGTACACTGAAGTAATAATAATAAGACGCTGAAAACAAATATCTTGCTTATTTAGTGCCAGGGGAACATGGAGGAGGATGGTGCCCGGGGAACAGTGCCCAGGGAACAGCTATGCTTCACGGATCACACCAGAAGCCTGAGCTGTGGACATAGCAGGAGTCTAGGGAGAGGACAAACGTATTTTGGAAGTGGGTAGAGGATGCAAACTTTGTGCTCCAGAGGCAGAGAGACCTCTAAAATCACCCTGCAAACTCCCAGCGGCTGGGGGCATGGGCTGTGCTCTTGTCTTCCCTTGAGTACACGGGGAGAACAGGCCGTGGGGAAGGCGGCCTTCACTCTGCAATCAGGTTGCATTGTATGGCAAAATTTTAGGTCCCAAATTCGTTGACTTGGCGAGATTATTCCAAGTGGGTCTGACTTAATTTGGAAATTTAAAAAAGCCCTTGAAAGAGAGACTGGATGCATCCCGAGGAAAGACTCTCTCTCCTGCTCTTGAAGAGGCAGATGGCTGACTGGGAACCGTCCCTGGATCAGGGCCTCCGTTAGGGGCTGAAGGCATCAGTCCTGCAACTGAACAGAACCCGGTTCTGCACACAAGGACAACACAGCCTGACACAACCCTAAGCGCAGTCTCGTGAGCCCCTGGACAGTGAGTTCCACTGAAGTATGCCTGGACCCTTGACCTGTGGAAACCATAGAATAATAAATGCTGTAATTTGTAATAAGTTGACAGAGAACACATTTATCTACTGTGAACGTTCACGAGGATGAGAGACCATGAATACAAAGTACATGGGACACAAGAGACGTTGAGCAAGTGCCGAGGAAGGAACATGTTTTCCACTAATGGGACGTGAGTCTGTTAATGAAAATGTGAGTGTGCAGAACACAAGTGGAGACTCAAGTTTTAAAAGATTAGAAGGAGGGACTGAATGTGGAGGAAGAGGGAACAGTCTATTTCGGGTGAATACTCCCAGAAGACAACACCAAGTTCATGGTGCTGTGGTGCCCTTTCTTCTTCGCTGAGATTACCAGGCCAAGTGCATTCTCGTTTCATGAATCACCCTGTGTCCTGACACCGACCCCAGCTTTCTCATGGAGCATATCTCCCGCTGATCCATACAGGGCAGCAACCACACATGGGGAGCCCAGGGAGCAGAGGCGGGATGCTACCAGGAACACATCAAGTGCTGTCAAGAACTTGCGTCTGTGTGTGGGGACGTCAGCAGGGATGATGAGATGTGAGAGGGTGAAGGAGAAGATGGAGGAATCCGATGGGGTCAAGATGACAAGGAGGTGACAGTGGGCGAGAGAGCAAGGGTCCTAAGTTCCCACTGTTTCATAGGCATTTCCATTTATTCCCAAGAAGATACTGCTAATCAGATTGTGCAGTTTGTAGATGTTCCTATCCTGTTTTCTGATAACAGTACTGCTTACGTTTTTTTCCTTTCATTTCTAATCCAGATTTGGTTATCTTGAGAGTCTAAAAGTTTCTTCTCGTATGTGAAAGTCTTTGATGAGAAGCAGTAGTCACCATAAGAAATTTATGTGTTTGTAGCTGTGCCAATATTCTTTTGCACTTGTAAGTTTTACCCGTGTAGAACGCACTGAAGGTAGACACGCCTACTTTCTAACAAAGACATTAATGTCTGCCCATTAAATAACCTTGACATGTAAGTTGTATATTCCTAGATCTTGCTGCTAAAGAATCTAGAAGGTGGAAAATCTGTCCGTTAACTGAAAAAAATTCACTTGAATAAGTACTCTGAATAGAAATTAGAAAGAAAAAATAATTTTTTTCCAACTTCTTGCTCTGTCTGTCCGGCCTCATTCTTCCACTCAAACTTGTCCTCCTCTGGACAGCACTGCCCAATAAATACTTCCTGCTTGTATATTTCTGTCACAGAGTCTGCTTCCCAGGAAACCTACACTGCATTGTTACCACTGTATGTTATCTAATGTATATAATACTTTGCACAGAAAATATATTTCATTATCCTTGTGCTTGGACATAAAAATGAACTCATGTAATAAAATTTGTCATTTGTTTCTATTAAAAATTTTTTTTTGGAAACAGAGTTTCACTGTGTCACCCTCACAGCTCACAACAGCCTCAAACTCAAGGGCTTGAGCAATTCTCTTGCCTCAGCCTCCCATGTAGCTGGGGCTACAGGCTCCCACCACAATGCCTGGCTATTTTTTTGTTGTTTGTGTAATTGTCATTGTTGTTTGGCAGGCCCAGGCTGGGTTCAAACAGCTGGCGCCGTAGCTACTGAGCTATGGGCGCTGAACCAGAAAGAAAGTATTTTAACAGCTCTGAATGTGTTTTTAAATTAGATAACTATCTAAAAAACTCTGTGGGAGTTTGTTTTTTAAAAAAACTCATAATGTGAATTACTTTAAAATGAAACTCATTGCTTTTGTTAATTTTGTATGGCAATGAATGAGATTGTTTATAATGTAATGATTTTACAACAAATTCCAAGAAGTCTGTCATATTAGGTATTCATTCATTTGGCTGTACTAGGCCCAGGAATAAAGCTTAAGGGGAAAGAGGTACATGGTGACCCAGGCAGCACAGGATGGAGTTGAACCTGGTTTGGTGGCTTGTCGGTAGCGTTAGACATCCAGGCTCTTTCTCTTTCCCCTCTGGATATGTGACACTTTGCCTTCATGTTACCTTTTCATAGTTATAAAATGGCACTGCATTTCTGAGACCAAGGTATGTGGTTCATGCAGGACAAAAGAACTATAGCGACAGACTGGAAAGGTTTTCTTCCCTTTTTTTTTTTTAAATTTAGGAGAGATGGCTTTCTCATGCACATTTGTTCACAGCTTGTTGCCCTGAACACTGTTGAACGGACACCATTAGTGATAACCAGGTATTTTAAAAGCGTAACTCAGTACATCTCCAAAAACCCCCACCAACTCTCTGAATGGAGGCTCGGGAGTTGTCTATGGTAGACAATGAGCTGTGATCCCAGGCACTGTACTTGCCAAAGCCATCTTACAGCAGTAGAAAAACTCTTGTGCCACTGGTGCAAAAATGTCATTACTTGACCCATTTATATGGGCCAACTCTTTCGTGTAATGCATAGTTCTTCAAAATCGCAAGTAAAGATGATTATTATAGAACAGTATTAAATAGAAACATGTGTCACTCAATTTTTCCAATTTGATTCAGTAAACTCTTGAACGCCGAAAAGTCATTCATGGGTTTATTCATTCGCATGGTAATTGAAAAGCTCTGTGTAACAGGAGCTGTGTTAGGCACTCTCAATGCAGAGATGACGAACAGGTGTCATTTCCTGGTATTGGGGATAGTGTGGTCTCATACAGAGCCTGATCCCAACCAATCATTCAAACAATCCAAAGGCAACAGTGAAAAGTAAGGCAGTGACAAGGTGCTTGAGGACTTTTCAAAACGTTATTTCATTTATTCAGCGGCATGAGGAGTGTTGGGGCTGCTGGACACAAAGATAAGCCTGAAATGACGCCAGATGTCGAGGAGGTTACAGTGGACAGTCCTGTTTGGGACAACGAGCAGGGGAGGAAATTAGACTAAAAAGTTCAACTTCCAACATTTCCCATTTCTCTGATTCATGTTGCTTCTGCAATGATGTTTCTTCTCTTATTTCGATTCTGCAAGAAAAACATGAGCTGGAAATCTCTGAAATTCTCTTTGCTAAAAGTCCTGTGTTTCTACATGGTCAGGTCCTCTGATTATGACGGAGATTAACATGGTGGTAACCCTGAAGGTAGAGTGACAATGCCGTGACGTAATCAAAGGGACCTTGAGCTCACACTAGTACCAGGGTGGTTTCAGAATGACCCTCTTCTCCCGTGGGGTGCCCAGTGTAAATGATACATCTGCTGGTACCAGTTATCAAAAGAAAAGTGAATGGCAAAACCCAAAACATTGCAGACAACGTCCCGTGGATGGTTCTAAATATTCTTTATTCAAAGAAAATGAGCAGTGCATTTTTTATGTCCAAAGTCCAGATTTATCACTGGATAGAAGCATCAAAATGATGAATCCTGCAATAGAAATGCTTCTGGAGGCCAGCTCTAACTTACTGGTGTTGAGAGCGCCCCTTCTAAAGGTCCTCGCAACCTCAACTGGGGAGCTCTTACTCTCAGCAGTGGGGTACTTGCCCACCAACGTGCATTTGGACTGGGACAGGGCATCTCAAAGAGGCAGACACTCTGTGCTCCTTCTCAGGAGATGCAACCACCAGCCCATCAGAGACAGCCATCCTCCTGCCACCTGGCAGGCACCAGCTTGGAACACGATCACTGTAGTCCTTGCTCCGAGCATTCCCGTTCTGCCTAATTAACAGCTCTGCTTCTGTGTACCTAGAAGAAGCAAATAGCTACTTGTTCTGATTCCAAAACCCAGAAATGACTCCCTGGGATCTAAGATACACTTTCCTCACTTACTTATTAATAGCACATTCAAGAAACAAAGCCTTTCAGCCCACAATTATCCATTAGGTTTTAGGTAAGCAGATATAAAACTACATTTCACAGCCCTGCATAATTACTATACAAATCACTTCCATTTATGTGATTTGATTTACCCCTCACAATTGCCCCATGTGGCAGAAAAGAGAAGTACATTTGGTCCCATCGTACCAAGATGGGAACTGTATGAGGTTACAGTTTTGTAATGTTAAGTTTTCCAACTCTAATTCTCATGTTCTTTTCAATTACTAATTCATTATCTGAACGTTTACATGGAACAGACTATTTTAACACATACACTTAACTTGTTGCTAATCATCTCAAGAAATGGTAATGTAATACTAAATGATATTTACACAGGACTGCGGGGCTCCCAGTACTTCGTCCTGGGTTCTGAAACTGTCCCATTATAATTGGGCCATTTGACATTTGCCCTTTAACGTCTTCTGGTTCAGACAACTACTTTCTTTCCCTCTCACTGTTAAACCTCTTCTCTGTTTCCTTGTCCTAAGACTTACACATTCAGTTAATGTTAATGAAGATACTGGTGCTTCCTCAGCTCTTCTGTAGTCCATTTTTATGAAAAATTATTTATCAAAAAATAATGAGTAAACTTTTTGCTTTCATAGAAATAGTACCTGGCTAAGATGTCTCTGTAAATTTGAGGGTGTCCAGCCATGGTGGTGGCTCAGGCTGGTGCTCCCAGCACTGTGGGAAGGAAGGCAAGGTACTGGGTCACTTGACCCCAGAAGTTTGAGACCAGCCTGGGCAACCTGGTGAAAACATTAGCTAGGTGTGGTGGCATGTGCTTTTAGTCCCAGGTATTGAGGAAGCTGAGGCAGGAGGATCACTTGAGAGAAGGCGTGCAAGGCTGCAGTGAGCTATGACTGGACCACTGCACTCCAGGCTGGGCAACAGAGTAAGACCCTATTTTAATTTTTTTAAAAAAATTATTTTTCAGTGTTTTCTTAAAGAGTAAGTGGGCCTCCTTATCAGTTTGCAAGGCCATCAGTGTTGAGACCAACAAAAGAATATGTGGTGTTCTGAGTTTAGTTGGGAAACCTTAAACTCCAGGCCTATGCAGCAGCAGTGTATACACAGGCCCACTGATATGCTTGTGAGCACAGGCAGAATGAAAACAAATGGATGACTCCAGGTGCCAGGCTTTAAGAACCCAAGAGCGGTCCAGGGACCTGAAAGTAGACATCCCACAACTTGATTTATTTAGTCACCAACATTCACCAAGCAAGTTTGAAACACAAAGAAGTGAAAATGTGCTTGAGGTTTTCTCACTGTAGCTCTGAAAATGTTAGGAAAGCAATCAGTTAAATCAGAAGCTGAATTTTTGCAAGAAAGGAGCCAAATAGCCCCATGGATTTGATAAATCAATGTCTTGCATAAAGGTATATAGTGTCAACAGAAGTTGATCATTAGAGAGATTACGAATCCTTACTGGCCCTTTGGCGTCCATCAGAAGCCAGATACTCGAGGCCAGGTTGGAAGGGCCTAAGTCCACACTTAAGTTCAAATCCTGAAGATTGGCTGTCAGAGGTTGCATCCTCAGCATTAATCAAAAAGATATCACATCTCTAGATCCACAATTATTTCTAACAGTGATCAAATGCCAAGGGGTGCTGGTGACTTAAGAAGATAGGAACAGGAATGTGAGTACCTTTCCAGACAACTGGGATAAAGTACATTGAGCAGAACAGAGAAAATAAAAAGTACAGACGTCTCAGAGAACAAGGAGAGAGTGGTGAGGTAAGGAAGTGAGTGTGCTTTATGCTTCAAATTACTACAAGGACTTTTTTTGCTGTTGTTGTTAATGTTAAGAGTTACTCAGTGTGACTCTTCCAACATGGTACCTGACACTACCATCCATTCCAGGTCAAACACTTTGATCCCTCAATCCTGAAATAATATATACATGGGTCAGAATCCTATCTTTTCCAATTGCTGTGGAAGAGGAGTCCAACTGCGGTCTGCAGCTGCCTATGAATGCTTACCTGTGATGGCGGATATCATAACAATTATGCACAGGCCTCTTTTTTGCTCATCAGCTTTCATTCGTGTTTGTGTATTTAATGTGTGGCCCAAGATAACTCTTAGATAAACATTCATAGCCAGCCATGGGCCATGGTTGGACTTCCCTGCTTGTTTCCTGAGTGAGATGGAGAAAATAATCAGCTCAAAATAATCAAATTTTGTAGTGTGCATAAAATTCAAAGCGCCAGCCTGGAAGAATTGCCAGATAGATGGTGGCTGGAAAAAACCGCCACCTTATTTTCTATAGGTGACAGATTTGAGACTCCATTTTAGAGAAAAGTTGAGAGAATTTATGATGAGATTAAAGATTAAAACATATCTTCATTAAAGTCATCTCTAGACATCTCTACCTCCGGCCTACACGTAGTCAGTATCTGTCACATCCTCTGGTACAGAGAAATGTTTCTTCAGAAGATGAAATTGCTTTAAAAGAACCATAAATACACTCTAAATTCATCAACTTTGCTCTGGAAATTGGTTGTTTAGATCTGAGAGACAACTCTCTGCCCAGTAATTGCCATGTTTCCACCAGCCACACAAATGTACCCTCCTATTAAACCAACAGAGTAGCATTGCTCTCCCTTCCACGCAAAGTCCAGGTATCCAGAAGTGCCTCTGACCCTGGTTGAAACCCTGAAATCCAAACCAACCTGAACACCAGTAAGGTACATAGCAGACCTCTGAAAACTAAGACGTCCCAGAACAAACGTCCAGCCTCAAGGCCATATTAGCACCCGGTGCATGCAGGGACTCCTGACCCAGGAGGGCAATGATCGGATGAGAACTTTTCCAGGGAGCGCTGTGTCTACCCAGATCCAGCCCCCGGGGTCTTTCTAGTTTCTTGCAGTGTCTCTTTTCCACTCAGTCGCTTCCCTTGGACAATCACCACTTGTTCATGTAATTGGGTCATTACTGAGCAGTAACGCTCACAATTAATAAATAGCGGCCATGCAACACAGGTACTGTTAGTGGGATTTGAAAACATCCGATATAAATTGAGATACTTGATCTGTACCTGAGCAGTCTTTCTAAGTCAGGTGTCCTCACACTTTTTCAACGGGGGCCAATTCACTGTCCCTCAGACCATTGGAGAGCTGGACTATAGTTTAAAAAAAAAAAACAACTATGAACAAATTCTTATGCACACTGCACAAATCTTATTTTAAAGTAAAAAACAAAATAAGAACCAATACAATTCACTTGGCTTCATGTGGCCTGCAGGCCGCAGTTTGAGGACGCCTGGTCTAGGTCCTAAGTAGTCTCCAAATACCCTGATGAGGGATAATTTTATGTAGCCAGGAAACTAATAATAAAACTACAATCAACTATGAACAGCCACAGCTTACTCAGCTTTTGTTCAGTGTAGACGTAGGTTAGTTCCATGAGAATCATGAATTCTAGCTCCGTCTCTATTACATGCTGTATGACTTAGGAGTTGCCATATTTCTTTTAGTCTTAGAAACACTCGTGTGTGTGTGTGTGTGTGTGTGTGTGTGTGTGTGCATGAATATCATGAGAAACAAGGAAAATCAAGATCAGATTTCTAACTTATCTGGAGGAGTTTGAAGTGAATCTATTTGAGATTTGGCAATGTCCAATTCTTCTGTCATGGAGCCACCCACTCTCTGCCCTCAGTGGCTGTCATGACTCACTCTCAAATTATTTGTCCTTGGAAATACTGTTTTCCTTGATCCCTTTTATTTTAACTCCCTTTGATCTACTTTGATCGATTTAATATCCTTAATTGTTTTTTTATCTGGAGACATTCATTGCATCTTTTCTTCCTGATACGGCCTATTCCCCGTCTGCTCTTTTAATGTCCTTAAAAAAATCTGGACCAAAAAAAGATGTCTCTTGTGAGCTAAGAGGAGGAAGTGACGTGACTCTGAGAAACTGAAGCCCTTTACACTGCGTTCTAATGTGGGCCTCTAAGGGCTTTGATGTTTTCTTTACTAACAGCTCAAAAATAGACTTTGTCAAGATTTCCTTTTTCTTTTAAGGGAAGACTAAAAGAGTCTCTCATATATTAAACAAACAAGGGCCTAATCTTCTAGACACCTATATTAAAATGAAATTTCTTTTCATTGATAATGTTAACAAGTAGCTAGAATTTGTTCTTATTCAAAGAAAAACAGCTCTAAGTGCCTGTATCCATCCACTGTCTAACAGCACACTTCTGCACCCGTATCTCCAAATACCAGGATAGGAGGTATTCTAGAAAAATCAGGGGATGAGGACACAGCACAGGGGAGGGGAGATGCAGGATGGAGACGCAGATGGGATCCTGGTCTTTTGAAGTGAAACTGATACAGCGCCGTCATCTTAAGAAACTGCTTTCAGGAGTTACAAAGATGTAAGAGCTCCCTTCACTGGCTGTAGAATGACCAGTTTTCAGAGCCGTCCGTTTCACAGGACACACAGTCTGAAAAAGATCTTCCCTTGTAGTGAATCTGGGGAGATTTACTGCTTGGTTCTTTGCACTGGTCTTGGGGTTGACCCCTACACACCACTGACTTCTACAGACCTTCTTGGAAGGGAATTCTTGTCCCCGTGTCACGTGGAGTGTCTTGGACATCTGGCAGGAGCTGATGTCAAACCACAAATACAACCAGGCTCCAGCTGGGGACAGAAGTGCAGCCATGGCCACTCAACCTGCCCAGCTGAGCCACACGTGCCCACCCTGTCGGTCCTCATTTCCTGGAAGCCCCTGGTTCATGGACGAGCTTTACGTTGTATATTTCTTCAGGGTTTTACTCTGTGAGTTTAATGTGAGCAGCTAGTGGCCTGTTAAAATTTTAAACTAATAATAAATAGGGGTAACGGCTTCACAAATGTTCTCTATACGGGACCCAATGTGGGAAAACAACAATGGACGTTTGGTGACATTATTGAAGCTGATGGAAGCTGATTGGTGTTAACTATTAGCTTTCCTTTGTCACCATGAACACAAAGGGCCCCTCCCTCCACCACTCGGCTCTTTCAGATCTTTATCCTTTACTTGACAAAAAAAAACAAAAACAAAAAACCACACACTTGCAGTGTCAAGTAGTTAGTTGAAGTAGAAATAATTTATAGTCTTCTGTGAATTTAAAATGAATTCATGAAAAGGGAGAGCTGCCAACTTCTCTATTTGACTAGAAAACATTTTTCTTTTGCTCGTACACTTCACTCCCCAGATCTAAGTGGAAGGGTCACCCCTTCTGCGTCCCTTTGCCCTCAACACTAATCATTTTTAGTGACACAAAGCGGTTCTGAGTTCATAGAGCAGGGCTTCCCTATCTTTAGACATCCACCGATGTCCCTTTTAAAACTTCATCGTAGATTAAGCAGCGTCTCCTTCCTTCTCTGCCAATGTCCATATTGAATTAGGAAACAATCCTTTACCACCAGCCTCCCCACCCTAATGCAATCCAGTCAGCACTGAGATAATTAACAACACTCTTGCTCCAACTTAGTTCTTTGCATGTTGTTTTCCCTCCACGCAAATCTTCTTAGATCTGGTGGTTCCTTATTGGTGCACATCCGTTGTGTGTGTGTGTGTGTGTGTGTGCACATCGATCTGTCAGGCATTTGCAAAGGGCCCCTTGGAGTCACAACACTGACCCGATTCCTCAGGGAAGAGAAAGAAACAAACAAAGTACAGAGTAGTGGAGGAAATAAATGGGACATGTCTCCTTTTTGCTACACAGAGGCAGAATTAAGGACTGCTTAGTATTATACAAATGATATGCCTCAATGCTGCAGGAAAGCAAAGTGAGAAAATGTTTACCGTGAGCCGTGTGTCGGGAAACAGAAGTCGCTTGGAGGACATGGGTCTTAGGCTGAATTTTCAGAGAAGAAATAGCTAAGGGAAAACAAGTATAGAAGGTCGGGGGACTCAGATGAGTAAAAGAACATTGGTTAAAAGCAGCGTAATAGGAAAGGAACTAAGGAAGTTGGCCAGGCAGGCATTCGGATAATAATCTGCTCCCTCTTCATGTGGTAAGTTGTATTTCTACAATGCCCGAAGGCTCTTTTTCTTTTTTTTTCTTCTTTTTGACTTTGGTGCCAAATGTATTTGACTAGATATATATTGTTTCTTGTGAACAGTGTCTTACCTTAAAATTCATAAGATCATTTCTCTGAAGTCTTAAAAGATTTATTTTTATTTATTTATTTTTTTGTCTAGGAAACTCTACCAGAAGCTCGGTTTATAATGTGAAACATAAGTCCGTCTCCTTTGGAGTTTGAGCGTCTGCCTTGTCCACAGGCAGGAGTGAAGGAGGCGTGAGCTGACTCCTGCTGCCACAGGTCCTGTTTATGGACGGGCCCTTCTAGGAAAACCACTTAACAACCACGTTTGTTTTGTGATGACCATCAGGGATAGCAGCAATGTACACTAGCAGTTAAAGGAAGGACCCACGGTTTGCAAAGTGCAAAGGTGTAAGTTATATACTATCCCGACTTTAGTAGGAACAGATGTGTCTGGACAGTATGTGCATATGACAGGTTAAATCATTAAACATGTCATCAAAAGTATCTATTGACTATCACGAGTGGCATTGAAAGTCAGAACTGAGATCGGAAGAGATGAGTTCTCCAAGGCAGTGGATGGAGAAAGAACAGCCCATGGGTCAAGATGAGGACTCCTGCATGCCTGTTTTTAGGGAAACAGAAGAGACTAGTCACAAGGCTCTGGATCAGAGTCATGAAACCATGTAAAGAATGACCTAACTTTCTAAGTTTGTGTCATCTGTGAGGGGATTATCATATCATTGTCCTCTTGTGTACAAGGATGTTGCAAAATTGTGATAATGAGAGCATTCTGAATAGGATGGCTCCTTAGCGCTCCACAGAGCCCTGAGGATGTATGGTGATCTCAGAGGGCAGAATTACTCAACCCAGAACAGTGACCCAAACCTGGGGAGAAGATTCATTATGGTTGTAAGAGTGTTTCTCTTCTCCCTAATGGTTTAATTTGGCATAGTCACAGAGAGAAGTTGCACACAAATGTCCTACAGTCCTAAAGGTGAGAATCTAAACCAAGATCTAAGACAGGAAGAGCCTTCTTGGGTGACTCTCTCTTCCACATCTTCACCTTGTCAACTTCCACCAACCCTCGTGTGGCAGAATGGGGAGGTCTTCCCAGCTCCAAGTCCTACTCTGTGAGTGGATGCCTTACTTTGTCCTTCTTTGAGCTGTCTGAAGGTCAGTGGTTGACTATGCGGTCAGGATGTAGCTCTTCATTAATCCACTAAAATACCAGACCACCTAGTTCCTCTTCCACTATCATTTTTTAATCAGTAATGGAGAGAAAAAAAATGTGCCTCACCCCTATCCCCACACTACATTTTTTTTTTATCACTACATTTTTTTTTTTCTGAACAAAATAAAATATATTAATAGATAAGGAAGAAAATAGGGTCACCATCATGTTAGGTAAAGAGAGTCCGATCCCAGGTAGGAGATCAGAGGAGAGGGCCTTGTCCCTTTCACTGGTCCATCCTGATATCTCTGCCATTTGTACCTGCTCGGTATTGATATTGGTTCGAGTATTTTATCTGTCCCTTCATCATTAAAGTTTCATTCACAAGAAGTTACATTATCAGTGGACTTAAATTTCAACCTCTAAACATGGTACAGAATCAAATTAAACTCCAGATAATTTTGTTCTGAAAACTGAGTGTCATCTGTAATTGCAGTACTGATAGGGGGAGAAACACCCTAATTTTAAGTCCTTTGTTATGAATCCATATCTCCTGTGTGAGATCAGAATGTCAGTCTTGTGTCCCATGGAACCAAATAAAAAAAAATGTATCATGCAGTGAGACAGGATATGACACTGACTCAATAAGGCATTGGGGTGTGTAAGAAAAAAAAAACCTGGTAAAGGGAAAAAGGATGAAAGTAATATTGGCCGACGTTTTCTAGTTATTAGTATCCTTTTTAATATCTAGCCTGCTCTGCTACTTTATATTGGTTCTGAATCTTATGATCAATAACATTTAAACAAGCACTTGAATGAGGAACTCAGGTTCTGCATTTTACATGTCTGGATTTACATGTCTGAAGCTTATCTGCTTCTCTTTTCTTTTAATTATTTAGCTAATTATATAATCCAACATATATGTCTTTTCTAAATAAGACGTGTGAAAGTTGTGTTGCTTTAGTGAATATGCCTGCTTTAAAAGTCAGAGGGTGAGCTAAGCCTCTGCTACGGTTTCACGTAGAAATGCTGTTGCACTTTTGTTACTTTATATCAATTGTTTAATCAAGGAAAAAGGGAAAAATGTAGAATTTTTTTTTTTTTTTTTTTTTTTTGCCAATAGATTACATTTCAAAAGTATGCAAAATATTTCTTCTGGAATTTTGATATGAAAGTGACTTCTTGTTCTCTGCCATCTTGTGTCCACCTAATACTTTCTTCATAAATAACTAACTTGGAATTTTTATATTTGCTGTTCTCAACAGTTAAAATTTCTAATACATAAATATACAGACAAATACAAAGCTTTTGGAAGACCTTATCAAAATGGCTTTGTTTTGTTAGAATAGTTGCTATATGAAATCATCTACAGTTTTTTCAAGATAAAACGATGACTCTTTCCTAAATATACCTCCAATGTAATTTTTATTCTTTTAAAAGCCATCTCCTTTACGGCTATTCCCCCTTGTAACTTGTAAAGTAAATGTAGTCATATCTAGATATTCTGAGTCCAAAAGGAAGATACAGCCTCATAAAATGTCTTATGATTTTTTGTTAGGCTTATTTTTGGAAATATATTTAAAATACTCTAAAAAGTAGTACTGTACTATGTACATTATAATCCTTCAACAATCTGTGATATATTTACAATCTGTTTTCTGAATTTTATAAGTGTGTTTCCTAAGCAACAAGCAAACTAACATTTAGTAAGGCTTTCCAAGCTCCAGTATGGATCATTATATCACTTAATGGTTGCAAATCTTTGTTGTGAAAAGATGGGTAGCCCAGGACATGCAAATAAGAGCGTGACACGCAGGTGAACTCTTGGGCAGGTGGGAGAATCTGAAACATGGGTTCTATTCATAGAACACAGGCAGGCACAGAGGGTTGCTATTTTTAAGTTAAGAATTCATAGGCCCTCTCATAAACACTGTCAATTTGTGAGCCTCAACCACCATGAACGCGTTTTCTTTTATAAGAATAGTGAAGAGTCGTGTAATTAACACACGCAGAAACGTAAACAAAGAGAACAGCCCTACTGAGCTCATAGCCTGGACATGTGAAGGTGCTGCTTTTTTTTTTTTTAACCCAGCCACAATTACATGGAATAAACATATTTTCATACTGTTGTACAAATTTCTAAAGCATCCGGCTTTTCATTTTTTTAACTTGATTAAAAATATTTCCCCAAAGTCAGATCCTTCACAATTAGAAAAAAAACATTACAATGGAAAACATCTCCTCCTGGAAAGCTAGCCAACTGTTTTAGTTAATAGCCTGATTTAACTTAGAACAACTTTATTCTGAAAAATATGGTGTGGGTTTTGCATTTGGATGAAGTCGAATTATTTTGAGGATTTTAGCTAGTAAAGCTATAAAGTATCTGCTGGTCTCCTCTCCTTTTTATAAATGTATTTTACAAAAGGAATGATTAAAAGAAATTAATTGAATCTGACAGAAAAAAATACGTAAATGGCAGAATTTTTTATTTCTATGAAAAAAGGAAAAAAGCTCTAAGGGAGGGAATTGAATTGAGTGGGGGTATGGTATGCAAAGCATCCCTAAATGTAATACCTTCTTCTCCAAGTTCATGGACCGCTATACTTGGTATTTTCACTAATATATATCATATAACTAAAACTAAGTGTAAGAAATAGATGTAAGTCAAAAAGAATAAAATTGGGAAGAGTACTTTTAATGAGTTTGCTCAAAATGAGCTAGGAAAGATGTTAAATCCTAAATGGTGTGTAGAGAACCATTTCATACAATTATATTATTTTATAATATTAAATTATGACACATGATTAAAATATATTAATTAATCTCAGTGATGAACTAGAGGCTTTTAGGCAAACTGTCTACTGTGATGCGTCATTTAATAACGCTGGAGAACACGAGTGGCCTTAAAAATTAAAATCTTACATCAAAACAGTTTTCTAAATCAGAAACAAAATTCACACAGAGATAAGGGGGGAAACCACCACCAGATTTTGTTTTATGAATGGATTAATCACCCCTGGGAAACAAAACTGGGCATGGCACAGACAGGCCTAGGAAAGAGCCAGGGGCGTGCGGTTCTCCCTAATTTAATGACTGGACACCCTCCCGCCAATATTCCCTTACGTGGATAAAGCACTTTGCACCATCCATTACACTCAGTAAAAATGTCCCTGTCATAAGAAACCTGCAAATCGTGCTTGGATCCAAATAATCTTCTATACAACAAGACAGCCCTCAGTACATTTGAATTGAAGTCTAAAGCATGTTAAATGGACAGTCAGAACTCAGAGATGTATAGTGATGTACAAGGGCAGACAATCTACACCCCAAAAGAGAATAGCTATCTACGATTGTTCATTTTCGTTGTATTTTTTAAAATTGAGGTGAACCCACATTATTCCACAGGTAAGTCCAGCCTTTGTAATACTAAGGTACTGGGAATATCTTTGCTATACCAGAAAGTTGTGTATTCTCAACTTTGTTGAATATCTCTCTTGGATCATTGATCTGGGTCTATAAAAGATGGATTATGGTCATCTGAGGCAAGCAAACCTTATCAGACTAGATGAAAGTTGAAAAGTCACTGCAGAGAAAGATCTCTGCAGGAAAAGTCATTACAGGAAAATGTTTCCATTGCCATATTCAAATAGATCCTAGAAGAGAAAGGAAGGTCCAGGTAGACGCCGTTGGCCTCCGCATCTTTCCTTTCTACGCATTTTTATCAGACAAGCAAGGAGACATGAGTTCTATTTCCAACTCAGCTAAAAACTAGCTGTGTTGTCTGAGAGGAATCGTTTAATTTCTCCAGGTCTTCGGATTTAAAATGAAGGATTCAAACTGAATATTCTCTAATATTCAGTCTCAAATTCTAATAAATGGGTTTGAATTCAGTGCTTCCATGCCAAAGTAATTTCAATGTCTTGTCTGTAACAATAGCATCTGTTGCCATTTTAAGATCATTTCATGTTAACTTTTATTTAATTAATTTAAACTAAAAGTTACCTATAGTAAACACAGATGTTCACTAATAAATTCTATAAACCCATTTCCTCTGTTTTCCTCTCATTTACCTGTTCATACATGACTGTTATCATAGGTTTCAGCAATATGAGCTTTTGTGGTGGTAGAAATTAATTTCTGTGAACTACGAAAGTTGGGAAAATGTAAAAGCTTAGTATTTGAGTACTTTATTTAACTTCTTTCAAGCCTGTGTACTGAACCATTTGACCTAATGTTTTATAAAGTTGAGCTTTGAATCAAAAAGGTCAGCATTTTTAAAATTAAGGAGTATGAATGAATTCTGACCCTTTTACTTCTCTGGGCAGGGATAATTGGCAGTTTTTCCACTAACTCATATCAACAAAAATAATTTGAAAATTATAGGATGGAAAGACCTTTTGGCTAAGGAGAAATAGAGATTTCAGCCCTGACTTTGCTACTGATATCTCTTTAAAAGTATTTATACCAGATTTTCTTTAATCACTGCCCTAAACCTGATTATCAATGCATACATGTATGAAAATAGATTTTAACAGAAAGCCTAGCTATTTTGTTGAGCAGGAATATTACTTTCTAAAAACTGACTTGAGAAAAAAGGTCTTTTAACAGAAGGCCAACAATTTATTTTCTTATAGTTTAGTCTCTTTCTTGTTTTAAATTAGTTTTCTATTTTAATAGAAGTTATCCTGAAATTTGAATGTCATTTTTAACTGAAAATATTGAACTTCTGTGTTTGAGCACAAGCTACTTTCAAGATAAAAATAAATGAAATTATATGGAATTGTAGTTTGGGAGAAAAAATGAGTGAAAACACACCCTTAGAAAAACAATAATTTCGAAAACCAAATTGGCTTTCTAGAATAAAATGGATATTATGTACCATGGAGCTATCTACGATATAGCCTACTGTGATATTGGACTCTACATTTTGGCAACATAATTTAGTAAACATTATCTAGCAAAACGGGCACGTTTCTCATGGGTTTAATGAAAATAGTCACAGGAAAATGAAAATTGTTGAAATTGAAATATCAAAACTTAAATCTCTGTATAAAAGGCAAATACTGAGCAACTGACCTGCCATTCTTACTAGTGGTTAATCAACGTTATACCTGTTTCTTTTAAAAATATTCCTCAATGTCAACATTAAACTGTATGTTTGATTTTTAAATCAATTAAAGGAAATCGCAGTAGGACTGACTGGGAGCTCCGCATTCCATCATTACCAACAAGCTCATGTTTTAGTTTTATTTGTAGCAGTTGTCAGGGTCCATTTTAATCAGAAACTTTATGTTTCAGCTTGTGAGAACTCTCTCCCATTTTTCTTCCTATAACTCAAAAGAAAGAAAAAGAAGGGGAAAAAAAGAAGAAAAAGGGCCAGGCCAGGACTAATAGGTGGTTGTTTTTTTTTTTTTTCATTCTTTTTTTAAGCGTTGGCAAAAAAAAGCATAAAATGTACCCAGGAAGCAATAAAATGTAGTGCACCTTGCTTTTTGCTTTGATAAATTGTAAATATAAAAACAAGAATGTTGAAAAAAGGGGGACATGGGCAAAGTGCACGCTAAGCTCCAAGCCGGCTGGCGCCACTCTAATGAGCCTTTGGAGGGACAACGTGTCCGGGCACTCTGTGCAGCAAGCTTGTGAATCATACGGAGAACTTGTCTCACTCCACTGAAACCTTCAAGGACCGTTTGCCAAGGAAGGGAGAGGAGAAAAAAAAAGAGAGAGAGAGACATGGTAAGGCTGGGTGGTAGTCACGCTCATCTTCCCTCTCACCTGGTAGTGACCTTAGTATGTTTTCATGTTTATCTAAAAAAGATAAAAGGTATGATTGCTCAGGAATGAAAACATGGGTTACATTCAAACAGAGGAAAGCAGAAACAGCAGTTTGAGACTATTAGGGAAATGTAAACCAGCCTCAGAAACATTTGACATTGCTGCTCTCTGCTGGGGTCATGGTTGTGTTCCATTGAAACAAATAGGGGCGACCTGGCAGACGGTTTTGATCATGGGGACCGGAGCTTTCCCAAGGTGTGCGTCTGACTGTCAGAATTTGTAAGATCCTCCAACGAACAGCGTAGCTCTACCTAGGACAAATGGCTTTGGATTTTTTTGAACTGCTAAGGAGTTATTAGATTCAGGGATTTAGGCGGCAAACTCATGCAAACACAAAGATTTGATTAGGTTAAATGTATGTCATGTTGTATTATGCTGCAAAAGGGATTAGGTAAGGCTCCAGAAAATGTAACAAGGGGGAAACAGGGAGCCTTTTTCGGACAAAGTTTAAAAGGGAGGAAGCTGAGGAAATGTAGCCTTTTGCCAATCTGAGAGGAACTAAAGATCAAACTGACTTTGAATCCAGACACCGCATTTGTCACTTGAGGTCTGAAGTTATGTACACTTTTGGTGCTCAAAGTTAATTCTGACCCTCACAATTTCCTTAAGAAACACGGTATTAAAAATGTCACGTGCAAGTTGCAAAGAAGGAGCTCATGGGAATGTCTCTGTGTCACAGGGACCCATGGCGATTTATGCAAAGCGTCTTCCATCCCACGTTTTCCACTGATGAACAACAACAAAAAGGAGTAGTTAAATAAAAAGATCAATTTTTCATTTGACACAAAGTAAATCATTACTTTCTTCTGGGATGCAGCACCTTTCCCCATTGCTGGCTCCATTCCCATCATGCCCTTGACCTTGGAGGTCAGCTGTCATTGGAAGATGAAGCTCTGAATAAACAGAGAGGACCCTGTGGTGTCTCTTATCTCTGCATTTTGCCTCAAATCTCCAGGCGGAGCTTTAAATTATTCATCCAGTAGTGGTCTCTCGGAGTTACACATCTCCATCATCCACTCCCCCTTCCACCTCCCCGTTTGCGAGTGAAGGCGGTATCCTTGGGAACCTTATCAGAGATCGCAGATTCAGGCTCCAGAAATGAAATAAAAGAGGAAATTGGCTGTATTAGCATAAGAGGAGTCAGGCTGGAGTTGAATACACACATCACCCGGGAGCACACTGGCTTTCCTTATCAGTAGTGTTTGATCACGACTTGCTTTTTTTTTTTATATACATTCTTTAATTCTATCCAGCCCACTCCTTTGTTCCAACTCATATGAGGGAACATATGAAATAAGGGCAGATGGCATAAAGTCCTGAATAGTTTTCAACACTTCCAACCTTTCCTAAGCTCAAGAAAAACAGCATAAATAAAATGCTCATTTTAAGATAGCTTTTAGAGCACAACCCTCTCTCCTACCCCCAGGAAAAGAGTTGTTACTGCTATTTCAAGGGGAGGAGAAACTGTAAATAGTTACAATTTGACTTGACAAATGTTGCAGCAAAAGCTACAATATCATTCAGGAACATAATCTAAGATACAGGTTAAAGACAGTTGCCTATTTTCCTTTCTAGGTAGAAGCACAGGTAGTAAACTGGATTTTTTTTTTTTTTTTTCTGAAAGCACATTTAAAAAAATTATCTTCTAAAATTACTCTCCCAGATGAGGCTTTCAGGTTACGTGCTGATTAAGGATGGTGCCGCAATCAGCTTATTTTATCTATAAAAATAGCATCTGAAAACAGCAATTTTTAAAGCTGTATTTTATTCAAGGGCTCTGTACGCATGAAACTACATTAGAACAATTGGAAACACAATATAATCCAATAACTTTTATTTCATGCTTACTATTCCCCCCCCAAACTCACCAAATATCACCTCTTGTTTGCTCCAAAGGAGTAATTACAAGCAACCCAATATGAGTCATTGAGAACTTAGCCAACTTTTAATTTTCAGTCTCACTAGTATTTCACATTTTTTTCCTGCTGCAAATCAGATGACAGATAGGATGCCCTGGGTTTGATGCTACATGATAATTATTATTTACGACATTTTTTTCAGATTTTACTGTTTCATCTTCTCCAAACAGAATAAGAACTGGTATTGCATCTTTGCTTCTTCTAAATCTGGGCTAAGTGTTGACACTGATATAGCACTTGATGATACTAATCTCGTAGGGTGACTTTAAAATTAAACCTACCAATACATATAAACGAGGTTGTGACAGTGCCTGGCACTGAGTCATTGTTCACTAAGAGTTGAGTATTATTGTTTGGACATCACAAAAATGGGTCCATTTACCTCCGCTTTAGAGGCTATGGTGGTGGTAAAAAAATAAAACTTTAGTGTCTATAGACAGATAAAAATAGAAAGTGTGAAAATGTCAGAAGAAAAGGACTGGGGTGGTTAGGACAGGGTGATTTTTGCCTTTCATTGAGATCCTTTCGTACTAGTTAATCTGCAGACATATTCATGCACAGGGAAATGTACTTCCGTGGGTATCTCCTTCCCTGGTGGGCACCTGTTATGCTGCACAAGGACAAACTTGCCCGTACTTATTTCAGTGAAGGCCCACAATTCTTTAGGCTAGAATAAATAGAATAACTCCTCTCTACACCCATCTTCAATGAACAAGAACAAAAGTAAGTTTTAGGTTGCTCAGGCTACTTGTAAAAGGTTACCTTGTAAACGCGAATGACCAGAGTCAAGTTCAGATCTTCCACTAAGGCCCGGGGTAGAATTTTGCTGTATTTCATCAGGTCATCAGAAAAGGGACACTTTTTATTTCCAAATCATGTGCAGAGAAACAAGTGAGTGGTCTAATGGTAAACCAGGGAGCTAAAGGCAGGGCAGAGTTAAGGGGGACGACCAAACGTCCAGTCCCCTGAAGTGATTCTTTCTCAGAGAGATTCTTAAGAGATATAGAAAAAAATGGAGGACGATTTCGATTATGAAACAGCAGAAAACACACTGGCTGCAATGAACTGATAATATTTTATCTCTACACAGCATTTTGGTTGTTGACGTAAAGAAGGAAACAATTAAATTATTGCTGCAGTATAGAAAGTTCATGAATCCGGGCTCTCTAAGTATAGCAGATATTTATTTTCGACGTCAGTGGTGAGAGAGTAAGATAAATAATTGAGATTCTACAGATTATTTCCTCATAACTGATTCATCTGCAAATATTTACCTGATTCCTGTTAATGTGCAGGCTTACTGAGAGAACCAGCATAAACAAATGCGCACAATAGAAGCAGATATTTAAGGAAGTCCTTCTGCTGTACCCAAATATATTCAGTGGTTAAGTACTACAAAAAGACTTAATGAAAGGTAAAAATCACCCTGCCCTATACTAGCTGAGTCCTGTTCTACACAGCCAACATTTTCACTCATTCTATTTTGTATTTATCTATCTGTCTACCTATACAAAGGTTCTATTTTTTACCACCAGCATAGGCTCTAAAACAGAAGTGACCTGGTCGACTTTATGATGCCCAAACAATAATATGCAACTCTTACTGAACAATGAATGACTCTGTGCCAGGCACTGTCACAGTTACTTTTGTATGTATGGGTACATTTAATTTTAAAGTCACCATATGAGATTGACATCATTACTCTGCCTATGCAACAGATGGAGAAACTGAGTTTCACAATGTATTTTAAAAGCAACTACTTTAAACTAGGATTTTCTATCTATAAAATGTAATATATATATATGTGTGTGTGTGTGTGTGTGTGTGTGTGTATGCGTACTATACAAGGCATATGTAAAAAAGGTTGGTTCTTTTTCTTGCTATTTTTAATTAAATGTGTGTGCATGACAACATTAATTTTTCAGGATTAGAAATTATGAGAAAATTTAATTTGTTCTGTTTACCTTTAAATACTTTCACGTCTTATGCAAAGTGTTAATCACCAGTTTAGGTAACGGTGGTTATTTTCCATTGAAGAAAAATAATCGTAGAGATTTATTTACATTACCATTTGGGGGTACCTTCTGTATTATAATTCATCTATTATCCTATGTGATGTGGGAGTGTAACTTTTTACCTTTTGTTTCACACGTTCATTTCCTGTCTTACTGAGTAACATTATGAACCTTCTCTGGTCTGCTGGTCGGATCTCAGCAACCTGCCTAGCTTTAGAGCTACTAGAGTCATCCAACGCTGTATTCAGTGCACCCCTGCAATGCAGATTCTAAGGTGGTATTTGTTGTTGTTGTTGTTGTTGTTGATAATTTCTGCTATCCACGGTGCCTATTTTTTCCCTGAATCCCTGGAAGTCTGTTTGCTTTCCTAGGGAAAGAGACAACGTCTGCTGTATCTCTTACCTTTCAATTTGTAGCTTCAGCGTCTGCTCCATAAACCCATGTCCTTGCCTTATCTTCCTAGTCTATGTATGAAGTTTTATTTGGCTTCCTACTCAGTTTCATCCACTCTTTCCTGCGCGTGTGTTGTCACTCCTGTTGCTCTGAGAAAACTAAATTGAAGACTTTTTCCCAGTTCCCAGCTGCATTACTGCATTACCTGTGTTACTCCTCTATCGTGACCGTGATGGGACCCCTCAGTGACTCAAGACACACACATGCACCTGCTCTGCCAGCCTGTAGAGGACCCCTCTCCTAACTCACCTACGTCAATCTTGTTCATGAGCCAAGGAGACTGATTTGATTAGGTAATCCTAGCTACCTGGCTCTAAATAAGGGGACATTTACCTTTGAAAGTGTCCAGTGGCTTTTCAGAGTCACTGATTAAATTTCTTATTTTCTTCTTGTTACCATTATGATGTGTCGTATTGTCAAATGCAAATAAAAGGATCAAAGTCTCAAGATTAGAAAATGAAAGGTGAAAATGGTTTGTCAGTCGCAGTATCTGTAATAACAGCATTAAAGCAAGCAAAGAATTGGACTTAAGTACAGAACACCATATATAGCTTGCTGGGGCAGTGGAGTCCGTGAGTAAGATACTTGTGCACAAACAGATTTATAAAATACAAATAAGGAACAGGGAAATGAATTCTAATTTTTTTTAAAGAAATGTGCATTTTTAAAATAGTTATTTTGTGAAATGAACCTTGATACTATTAACAGTTACTTAATAACTCAATAGTTCACTTAGTAACTATTAATAGTTATTTTACTTAATAACTATTTTAAATTGTCCATGAACTTTATGGACACCCAATATAAGCCTATTTACTATATTTATTTCCCTCATATTTTGTCTAATAATTACATATGTCTGTTAGTTGTTTTTTTTTTAATAATTCCTAACAAACTATGGCTTATCTAGCAAACTAATTGAGGTTTTTTTATAAAAAGTGGAGAGAATTATTTCCCATACAAAATATTGCTTGCCTGTACTGTAAAAGTCAAAGAAGGGATCACAAGTACAGAAAACTATTGAAAGTTGCCTTTTGCCACCAAAAATGTCATGGATCATTTCCAGGAATCTTGCAAAGTTTACCTATAAAAAAAATTGCCTATAAATTAATGGCTTTTTTTGGCCTCCCCAGCCCCTCTCCCCCCCCCCCGTCCTGAGAAAGTACAATGAGCTATTAAGTTAATTAGTTTTTGAAATGATATTGTGGACTTCATGCCTTCAGGATGGGGACACAGTTATGGTCAGGGATACGTGTAAGCTGATATTTTGCTTTCTTTATGGTTGGGAGGACTGGGGAGCGCAGTGAAGATCACTCGAGCATTTACACATTGCGCGTATGGGCAGAAAATTTTGCATGACTTCTGTGTAGTTGATTTTGAGCATCTGTGTTTTGGGAGAAGAAATCTTCTAGAGTCTGATACTGTGAGTAGCTCAGATTAGTTTGGAAAAAGAATTACCAAATTAGTGCCAACAGAGACCCAGCAGTCTGTGCATTAGGGAAAAATCATGTGAGGATAAGGATAGAGGTAGCAACTGAATGCCCTTGAAGACATAACTTTACAAAGAATGGTTGAAAGTTAAAAAAATTTACCACTTAATCATGACTCAGTGATTCATGAAAATTTTAATGTCCAACTGCAAAGTCCTTATCCCGTTATGGGAAAAAATAGTCCATTCCCAGAAGACAGCTGTGCTAAACTTCCAAACATGCACGGCTGTTGGAGGAAAAGGTGCTCATAGCAGATTTCAAATGAGAATAAGATAAAAACTTGACATGGATACTAAGATTCAATCACCCTTTTCCAAGTGAAATATTCAAATTAATTTTATGTGCTATCTTGACTGGCAACTATCAGACCAGAGTTTAAAATACCACAATCTTTAAATGGCAAAGAAAATACATCAGAATTTATTACAATGATTGAAATCTAAGGTTTTTATCTCCAAATGGATAAGACTATTCATTAAAATTACCCTGAATTTGGAAATAAAAACCAAAATATATTTAGTTATGGTGATTCATTCTCTTGTTTTTGATATGTTTTTTTTTCCCCCCCCTGTGGAAAAATTAACACGCATTGGTGTTGTTGAAAGGTGATGTGCACATATTAGGCGTTTCAGGGTGAATTACTACTTTCTAACAGCACCAATGATAGTTGGGTGGTTACTTTTTTTTTTTTTTTTTCATCAAGAATGAGCAAAGGACGTCACTGCTCAGTTTTTTCATACTAGTTTTAAAATAAAATGAAGTACAAAAATAAATAAATAATTACAAGACAATGAATAAATTTCCACTGCTACCAGGCGGTGTCTGTGGCTCAAAGGGGTAGGGTGTGGCCCCATCTACTGGAGGTAGCCAGTTCAAACCCAGCTCTGGCCAAAAACTGCAAAAAAAAAAAAAAAAAAAAAAGATTTCCACTGCTATCCTGTAGCAATCAAGCCTTAATTCCCCACTGTTCAGCTTCAATCAGGGTTGGGGTTAATTGTAAGTTTAAAACTAAATCTCAAGAGCCCCAGTGGCACAACAGTCTCTCTAAAGAACTCAAAAAAATGGACAATTCCTTTCTTACTATTACACTAGAGTTAAAGAGAACCAAACAAATCACCAAGAACATACACGAGTTCCAACATCCTTTTATCTTTTTCTCTGTTCTCAATCACTCCTTATCCAAACGCCAAGGGAAAAATGAAGAAAGAAAAAAAAATTAAGGGGCGGTGTCTGTGGCTCAGTGAGTAGGGCACCAGCCCCATATACGGAGGGTGGCGTGTTCAAACCCGGCCTCGGCCAAATTGCAACAAAAAATAGCCAACGCCTATAGTCCCAGCTACTGGGAGGCTGAAGCAAGAGAATCGCCTAAGTCCAAGGGAGGTTGCTGTGAGCTGCGATGCCAAGGCACTCTACCGAGGGTGACAAGTGAGATTCTGTCTCAAAAAAAAAAAAAAAAAAAAAAAAATTAAGTACTCTGTGAAGTTCATGAAGATCAATGCTTCTAGAATCATCCATTTTCCAGTAGAACTATATCATTATTATTATTTTCTGGGAGAGCATTTTATACTTACATCTATGAAAATAAAAAAATCAAATGTTTTACATCTATGTGTATCTGATACACAAACACACTTTAATAGTTTTGTTGCTGTGCAATTGACATTTTTAAAATTGCACATATATAATGTCTATAATTTAGTGCATTTAGACTTACGCATATACGACAAATGCTATAACCTGGGTGATAGACACAACTGCAGCCTCTGAATATTTCCTTGTGCTTCCTGGCTTTTGTTTTGTAGTAAGAACACTCAGCAGGAACTCAGCCTTCAGGATGCATTTTTTCAGGGCATGAGCCAGCTTTGTTGCCCCTGGGCACTGTGCTGCACAGCAGATCGCTAGACCTGATTCATCCTGCATGACTGAAATGTTATATTCATGAAGCAGCTCCTCATTTACATTATTTTTGTTTCTTATGGGGGTTTCCTTCCCTCTGCAACATCAAGAGACAGGAATAAACTTCTTTCCAATTTTTTCCTTGCATGGATCACTTGGCTCGTCCTCAATCAAATGAAGTTGATCTTTGAAAAAAATTTTATGCATTCACTGATTATGCAGATTCAGAAATTATCTATGAGATCACATGGACTTCTTCTGACCTTTCTAAGTTGAGACTGTGCTGGACTACTATTAAAAGCACAGACACCCCAGGAGAGTGGCCCCCAAACTCATCCAACAATGACTCTTCGCTACTCATGGCCGTAAAACATGTTATCTGGTTTAAGGTGGATATAGCAGAAACAAATGCAGAGAGAGGGCAGGAATTGGGCTGAGTTTTCCCATCATTGCATTCTGATTTACAGCCTTATGTCAGCCCGGGTCTTGTCACTTCCTTCCCCCAGACCCCGGCATCCTAACTGTTATGATCACAGCGACATCAGACAAGAGTCACTACTTCATTCATAACCTCTGGGACAAGGGGACAAGTTTAGGGGAGCCCAGCAACAGTGTGACTTCACAGAAGCAACACATGGGCTTATACACGCAGCACGCAAAAGTCCTGTCCTCATGGAGCTCTCAGTCTGACGGGGGAGACAACACTTCTCAGCAGGGAACAGCTAAAGATAAATAAATGCAAAAATAAATATATACAGATAAGCCAGTGGAATGCTAAATTGAGTGAGACAGAATGCAAGTGCTGTTGGAGTTCAGGAAAAAACCAATGCGTGTTAGCAAAGTCAGACAAAGCCCTGTCCCCAGTGAGGATGTCTCAGGATCCGAATGGAGCAAACCAGCGGTCATCCTCCGTGATACATTTCCCTAACTCTGCTGGTGCAATGTAAGGCTCAGGGGTGTGACAGCACTATGATTTTTTTTTTTTTTTTTTTTTTTTGCACCTGACTTAGCAACAACAAAATCCCGGCTGATCTTGCAGGGGTGTGCACGTGGATGTGTGCACAATGGTTTTCTTTCTCACCCAGCCTGCGTGAATCAAAGGTGGCATCATAAAGACCCTGAAATCTGCATGATTTGTGAGAGGCTCCCATGCGTTGGCAAGGCTGGTGGCAGTTTAAACAATGACAGCAGCTGTCCTAATTCCCAGCCCTCTGACTCTGGTCTCCCAGCAGCCTTCCTTCCTGTTTCCCCTGTGCCAACCAGGTCATCCGTACCACTTCCTTTTAAAGTAACAGCATCCAATACTTCCGATATAAATATTTTCATGTCACACAGTCCTCTCCATGATAAAATCCTCCTAACAGGCATTCTTTGCAAAGTTTGAATTTATAATCTTATATGATACATCTGTACCAATCATGAACTTATTAAATTTATGCCATGCAGGGAATATTATCTTCCTAGCACGCTACATCACGTGCCTCCATTTCCTCTCTGCAGAGGGTTTTCAGGACGTGGGTATGTCAAAAGTGTTGAAAATAAGTTCTCTCGTATTGGAATGACAGGACAGAAAGACTTCAACTTCCTATCGGGACGGAATTACAGAGATTGAACTTGTCCTCTAATTTGAAACAACTGAAAATCAGAAACAGATAAAATACATAAAAAGTGGTCACAGACACTGGGTATCAGCAGCACAGGCAGGGGGAAGGGAAATAAGTTGGTCCCTAACACTGCGCAGGCCTCCTGTGTGGGGAGCTTCTGCAGGCAGAACGGCAGGCGGGGGGGGGGGGGGGGTTAAGGTAAGCCCAGAGTGCTCCCTGAGTTGAGCAAATGGAATTAATTAGGAATTGAGAGAGGTCAGGGCCACCGGGGTTTGCAGGAAACAAAGGGTGAAGAGAAGAGAGCTACAGAGCTACACATCAAGAGAGCCCCAGAGGTCTGCAGAGGGCCCTCCACCTGCTGGGAAGGCATCAGACCTGCAGTGACAGGTGTGGAGGCAGGAGGGCGGCTCCCCGAGGTGGGAAATGTAGGGAATGACCAGGGAAGGGACCGCAGAAGATGACGTTAGGATAGACCAGGTAGCCGAGGTTTTGAGTTTTACGCCCCCATGGAGCGTAAGTGGCTAACAACGTCTTACTCCACGTGGGGAGATCATCCCTTCCTCTCTCTGGAATGTATTTATACTTTGTGCAGCTTTCTTTACTTTCTCTTTGACTGGTTTCTTTCCTTTCTGTAATAAACTGTTTGTACGTCATTGCTCTGTCTTCGAGATCACTCTGTCATCAGCTCAACTTGGCACCTGCACTCATTCCTGACGCTGGGAACAGGCACCAGGGACCTTGAGATGTGCTAACAAACCCTTGAGCTGAGCACACAGGAGGGGTCCACCCGAGACTGGGCAAAAAGCCACCAAAAAGAATCCATATATTAAAATTTGTATTCCCATTATCCGGTGTGGAAAACGTTATAATTCAAAGAACATTGCTTACAATACTCAGTAGCCTCTTGCCTCAGAAGAAAGGAAAAAAAAAAAAAATAGCTCTGATAACCTGTAAAAGGTTAAGGGCAAACCTCGAAAATTTTAAACTATTTTCCAAGTGATTTATCTATTTCCCAGAACAAAGCTCAGTGATTTTACAAAGTATACAAGTGTATCTCGCATCAAACAGAATAAAATTCACAATAGCTGGCACTCAGTCAAATTTATCAGGACCCATTCAAAGGAGGAGGGAGAGAAAAGGTGGCTTAAAAAAATGAAGAGAAAAATCAATCACTAAAAAATGGAATAGAAAATGACGCAGGTGGTAGTTAACAAGGACGTTAAAACAGTTACTATAACCGTATTTCATGTTTAAGAGGCAGAGGGGAAAACAGCATATTTAAGTAAAGATGTGGAAGATATAGAAAAGTCCACAACTTTAGAGATTAAAATTACACGTTACAAAACATAGCGGATGGTGCGGCATGCAAATGGCTCCCCAAAGACGGCAGGATCTCAATCCCTGGGGACTGAGAACGTGTTACTTTACAAGGCAGAAGCAGCATTGCAGGTGTGACTAGGCCAAGGCTCCTCATACAGGGATCTTATGCTGGATTATCTGTGAGGGTCACAACTGTCCTTAAAGGTGGAAGAGAGAGACAGAGTTAGGGAAAAAAAAAAAAAAAAAGACATGACAAAAAATGTTTGGCCAGAGGGTGGCCATCTTTCTGTTTTTCCGGGAGGAGGAGGGGAGTCATAAGCCAAGGAATGCAAGTTATCTTTTAAAAATTCAAAACGCAGGGAAACAATCCTCTCATAGACCCTCCAGGAAGGTGTGTACCCCGGCCAACACCTTGATTTTCGCCCAGTTAGATTCACGTTGAACTTTCGAAGTACAGACCTGTAAGATTATAAATTTGTTTTAATCCACTGTATGGATAGTAACATGATATGGTGATCATATAAAATTATGAATAGTACACATTGGATTATCAGCAGGATCGATCCTGCAGGAGAAAATATTTCTTAACTAGAAGACAAGGCAACAGGAAATATTCAGCATAAAACATAGAGAATAAAATTGTAGAATTCATAACCTCAGTGTAACCTACGGAGAAGTCAAATAGATGACAATAATTTTGTAAGTACCAGGAAGAAAAATTTTTTTTAAATGTACTATTTTAAGGTTCTTATATACAAAGGGGTATGATACTCTTGAACGTGTGATGAATTAAAGCTGTACATTATAATGTATAGTTGGTAATCTGATAAAGGGGACAAATAAAATAATCATCAGTTAATCCAAAGGAAGAAACAAAAAAAGGATAGAGGGAGGGGAAAAAAAACAGATGAGACAAATAAAAAACAAACAGCCACACGGTGGAGCCAACCCAATTAATAATCATTCAGCATAACAGATTTAGTTCATTCATAAATGTGCTTATTTACGGACTAAACGTGTCATAATAACACATGACATTAGCACTAAGGAGATGATGCTCAAATAATTTTCAATAATTTGAATTTGCCTCGTCACTAGTGTGAACTCCATATATGCCACTCATGTAACCGTTCTCAACAGGTCCGTGAAGGGAATAATCATTTCCAGTCTTCAAAGAGTTATATTAGGTAATAAATGTTAATAACTTTTCAAATGTGCAAGGTGAAATGATGAAAGGAATAAGGGGTAGACCCTTAATTTCACAAGGAAGTGAATTGAACCAAGGGTTCGTCTTAAATTAAACATGAATATATTTACACACCTTAATCAATGTTTGGGGAAAAAAAGATATAGCTCATCAGAGACTTACAATATATTGATATCATTGGTGAATGTCAATATCACAACTATCTAAAGTGAGATATTGAAATAGTTGCTCATTACAAATATCAGAATAGTAAAATTTAGTCTCTATATAGGATTATAAATACTGTTCATTTATTTCAATATGTTATTAAGGATAGAATGTGTAAATAAATAAGAGAAATACATAGGTGTAATATCCAGAATGGCTATAGCCCATGTGTAAATAACAAATCACTGCACATATATGGGTAGATAATAAATACCATTTTGTCAAGTAATTATAAAAATGTTTTTTCTCTGTTTTATTCCATTCAACTGTTATTTTTATAATCCCGCTAAAATTAGGACACGTAAAATTGAGTATCATTGGCCAAGTATGCAGTCATAGAGGCTATCGGAAAATATTTCTTTTTCATGTCAATCTATTCGGGGTAGTAGAGTGTAGTGGAGACAATATTAGCATTAGGATTAGGAGACGATTGTGAAGAATTCCCACCCTGTTACAATAGTTGTATGCACTTCACATGCCATCCAATCTTTACATACTTCTTTCTCTATATCTATAAAATGGCTTATTAGCAATACTTCATGGATCTGTTAACAAAACAGAATGTTGTCCTCTGAATGTCACCATTTTGCAAGTTATATGACATAAATCTTATTGGATGCATTGATCTGAAGGCTCTTGGATTCTTCTTATTAATTTATAGCACAGCTCCTCACAGCATTTAAAAATTAGGTCTGGTATTCTGGTAAGTCCAGTATTCCCTGTCTAATTAACCTAATTAATCATCTTGTCCTATTATCAAACAACCATAGGGGCTGCTATTTGATGAGGTGGATAAAGTATTTTTTTTATTATTATGACTACATTAAAAAATCTAAATTTTTGAAAATTAATACCTCAAAGACATTGACAATGAAGACAAGCTGATATTACAGAGTGTAAAACAATCCTGAAAATAATTAATTTGTGCTTTGCACAGCAATAAAATTTCTTTGTCCAGGTCCCTTAGGATTCACGTGTTTCATACTCTGTAGACACATGATCATCATCCCTGTAACCATCATTCCACTCTGGCATCCATCCATCCGTCCATTATTCAAATATGGATTAATAAGCTCTTGAATTGACTCGCCCATTTAGAAACACTTATTAGGATTTTCTTCATAGCAGACATCATTCACAGCACTAAAAATATGCCCTGAAATAGACACATTTCCCTTCTTTGAGAAGTTGATAGTCTTGTTTGAAAAACATTGATTTACTCTGTGATCCAGGAAGTGCTGTGAGCAAGGAGTAAATGGTGTTGGGAACGAGTGTAACGCATTTGCCCATTTTGATTCTTGAGGTGTTGACTTCTCTCACTTCCATGACGCCATCTCTTGCTTTTCATTAATGTTTTGGGCATGTCTTTCCTGTTACCTCTGTCTCCCTGCTTAGATAATCACATTCTCAGTATCTCTTAAAACACACTCTTGCCTCGCTTCACCACAGGGATACGTTCGGAAAAATGCATTGTTAGGTGATTTTGCTGCTGCGTGGGCATCACGGAGGGTACTGACATAAACGCAGACGGCGCAGCTACTGCAGCCTATTGCTCCCAAGTCACCCCTGGGCCTTCCTGAGGCCCCAGTCCCCATGACACCCTTCCCACTGCAGTCCACTGTCATGAAAGACTTGAGCCTGAGGCCCCTCCCAGGTCCTCCTTTCTGTACCTGGCCCTCTGTCCTGCATGTTACTGTAGTAAATATTGCAGGCAAGGGTAGCCCCGTGCCATTTGTGTATCAAACTATAGAAAAGGTACAGGGGACGTGCTGTACTAGGACGTCACATGTTGACGGCAGCACACACATGGCAGCCATCTTTGACCAAGCTCTGTCAAGCACAACTGCACTGGCAGGTCTAAGGGGATTGTTCTAACATCATCTCTTCTCAATCTATATTCTCCATGGCTAACCATGCACAGTTCCCCAGACCCATAATTCCCATGAACTCTTTATTTTGAAGGTTTATGCTGAGCATAGCTTGTCACTCAGTTTCATACTCTTACGTCCAACTGCCAACCTGACATCTCCACTTGTGTGTCCAGCCATTGCCTCGAACTCATTATCTCCAAAATTGAATTAAAATCCTCTATCAAGCACTCATCTTCTTTATTTCCTTTCTTTGTATTTTAAATTGTGTCTCACAACAGTTTGTGCTTGCAAAAGCATTGCCTTGTATTACACAGGAAAGTCGGGCAGGCATCTTCCAGAAATAGTAGAAAGATTGGGTCAAACCATTCATGGGACAGTGATGTAAAATAGCTTAATACAACTTTACTTTGTTTATGGCCTTACTAAGATTATGATAAGCCACAGTTACCAAAATATCTGGTGTGGGGATATAAACCACGTGGCTTTAGTAGAGTGCAGTCCTTAAATCATAGACTCTTCATGTAGAACTCAGGATGAGTTTGGAAACTGCCCCCTCCCCTTGTGAACCCCTCTTCCCACAGTGAGTGCAGCAATTCATGGCTGCTGACATCCACCACAAAAGTCAAAAGTCAAGTTGCAGATCGCTTGAACTGATTAATCCCTTGACATATTTCAAATGAAAATGCATTGTCTGAATTAAGGGGTCTACTGTGCACTTGGGCGCCTTGCAGTACCCAGTCACTTTGTAAATGTAAAGAACAGATAAATTTTGCAAATCCTGCTCATTCTCACCTATTTAAGTTAATTACAACGTAATTATTTGCAAAACATCTTACTTGATCTGTCTCAACATAGCTCCGATAAACAAATAGCATTTGGAAGTGGAACACAGGAATAAGTGAATTTAGAATAATCCCACTATGATTTGAGATTTTCAAATAAGGTGTGAAACATGGTACAGGAAGAGAAAGTGTGTGAACAAAGACGCTAGACTGTGCCTGAAAAGTAATCCTCGCTCAGAATTTGTCCTTGGAATATTTACACACACACACTGGATGAAGGAGTTGTTCCCTTTCAAAGTCGATTCTGTGCCTTCTTCCTTCCCACCAAAGCCTGTTGTCTTTTTCTACTTACCACAAGAGTCCCCCTTGGCAAATGAATATTTTTATGTGAGTAGCAGTCAGGACTTTAACAGAGAAGGATAGATGGAGCTATCTACCCACAGCATTAAAGTTTTGTTTTTCTTATTAATTCACGTCAAGAACATCCTTTGCCATGTTCAAAATTAATGCTTAGAAATACTTAGATTTGACACTTTGCCATATTAAAAACTTTATAGTAGGTCACACTCTATTTTTTTCTTAATGTGTGTAGCACATTAGGAGTTTGTCAAAACAAAACCAGTACAAAATTTTACCGTCTTTACCTGTGGTTTTAATTGAGGCTGTATAAAACTAACATGCCTTCTTCCCTGTGTCACATTCACACATACACACATTTCTTTTTCTGTTTTAATAGGGAATATGATTCTGGATTTTTGCCAAAAATGCTTAAGAAGAGGTAAACATTTATTTTGAGACATACCATTTAAAGTATGGGTATGGTAGAAATTTAGGGCACAATTCAGATGCAGAAAAACAAACTTTTTTTCCCCCTAATTTATAAAACCTACATTTTTTTCTAATTGGCAAACCTGCTTTTTAGGGCTTTCTTCTTCTTTAGGCTGATCTTTTATAGGGGAGTTCTGAAATTTACTATTCCATCATTTATGTAAATGGTTTGAAAAGAAGCAAAAGTGTTTTCAAAGATCTTTTTGGTAAAAATCAATACTAATCTGCTTATGGAAGCTTTTTAAACCGAATGTTAAAAAGGTCATTTGTATTTTGTTTCTCCACATTTGTAGAAAGGAAGAGCTATCCCAAATAAACTTATCAAACTATGGCAGTAATTTAGTGATGGATGTCACAGGAAAAAACCCAAATACCCCTAATGACTGGTGTTCCTAACGCTCACAGACCAGGTTGCTTTGTTTCCTTAATGAGCAGGTAAAACACTGAAACTGAGTCTGAATTTTAACTCCCTAAAGTAAAGCTGATGAACAGCAACAATTTAACTAAACTCTTCCTATGAAGAGTATGCTTCAGACTTATTTCTCCAATTGTTCCTACCAAGCAGTAAAATTTATTTCCACTAACTGAAAAGTGTTTAAATTAGATTATCTTTTACTGGAAAAATCTCTGAGATATAAGACCCTAAGGACTTTTCAGTAAAAGAAAACAAAAAAAAAAAAAAAAAAAAGGAGAGAGATAAAGAGAAAAGAAGACTTTATTCATGAACACAGCAGACACCAGGCACAGGGACGGTGCTAGAAATTTCTCATATTTAAAAATATATATACAATTGTAGCTGACATTGGCACTCCTCCTTTTAATTGTTGTTTTTTCTTTAAAAACGTACCGGGTCCACACACCATAACAAGTTCTTGCAGCTTCTGATACCCCCAGAAATCAGGGTCAGGGATCTTGTTTCAGCAGTGGGTCTTCTGTCGTGTGTTAGTGCTGCAGATAGTAGGTCACATATGATATCGATAGCCATTAATTGAGGAGTTGAACCAGCCTATTTTGTATGTCAGATTTTCAACCCTGATTATTTAGCATTTACCAATCCAGATGTCCTCTATTATACCACAGCCATGGAAAGCTTTTTCTTAACTTCCTAAAAAGCCGTTCAGGGAGACTCATCTAAGAACCATCTCACTTTCTATTTGTGATTAGTCTCTTCTTAGGAGGATTCAATGATTAATTCCACATGTCACTTTCAGGAGTACAAACAATACTATGAATGTATATAAAAGTGACACCCCCACATGCAGCTCGGAGTGTTGATCCAGTCTGTTTATCTGCCCTCACACCCAGTTAGCGTCCCTGAGCCACATCAACTCTGCTGTTTGAAGAGCACAGTGCCGGTCATTTTAAAGGCCATTGCTCTCTCTCCCTTTGGGACCTATTTTAGAACAGTTTGGGAAAGCCTTCCATCTTGGGCTTGAGGCCGTCATTCCACAAAACATCCCTAAAAGCCTAGAACAGGCTAAGCAAGGACTTAGTGTCAGACCCTGTAGGGAGGGGTGCAGGGAAGGAGGAGCCCTTCCTGTCTTCCTGTAGCACAGGCAGGGAGTGTCTCCACCAGCAGCGTGACTATGTCTATGGACTATTATCCATTTTAAAAAAGTGTGAAGCACTAGAATGAAAACGTCACTTGAAGCGTGACACAGCTGGTGAGAGAGGGCCGTCGGGAAGGGGTCAGACCTGGAAAGTAGACACAAGGCCGCTCCTGGGAGGGTGCGGAAGGAAGACTCTCCTGCAATTTGGGCTGCAGGGAAGGGCAGGGCCCAGACACGCAGACTGTGCAGAGTCAGCTCTTCAGAAGTTGGGGAGAAGCCTAGAGAAGTGAATAGACAGGGCTGAAAAGAGAATGGTATCCCTTGAGAAGGTCTCACAGCAGACAGAGCAGACCTGCTGTCTAGACAGGGACGTAGGAATCCGTCATTAGTCACTGAGCACAGTGTAAAGAGGAAAGAGGAAAAGAGTCTCAGGACATCCCTTCCTTCTTCCCTTCTTTTTTCAACAAGGATTTATAGCAATTCAGTACCTTAGACACAGACTTGTACTGATGTGGGAACTCTAGCCCCAAAGGACACACACACTCTTCCGGACAATGAGGAAATCCCAGCAAAGAGCCACGTGCTAAGTGATTCAATGAGAAACTGTAAAAGAGTCCGGGGAGCATAGAGAAAATGTCTGGCCTAGATTTTAGGGCTAACAGAGGCACTAACTAGAAGTGAGGCTGTGGGATGAATTCAAACTTTCTGGGTAGATAAGGAAGGGAAGGCCACACAGAGAAAATGCTAAGAGCAAAAGCAAGAAAGCTTGAGCACATATGATGTATTGGGGACACAGCAAGTATTTTAGCAAAATTAGGAACCTGGTGCTTGGAGAGAAGTGACAAGATGTGGGATGAAATATTATGTCAGTTAAAATGCACAGTATCTCCTTCATCATTCTGGTCATTCCGGGGAGTTTAGATTTCTATCCCAGACGTTCTAAGGAGCATTCTTTTAGGACAATTGTATCTGTGTGTCAGAAAGATCCCTCTGGAAGGAGTGTCAAGAATTAGTTGGGGGCCAGGCACAATGGCTCATGCCTGTAGTCCTAGTACTCTGGGAGGCCAAGGTGGGTGGATTGCTTGAGTTCAGGAGTTCAAGACCAGCCTGAGTAAGAGTGAGACCCCTAGTCGGGCTTTGTGGTGGGTGCCTGCAGTCCCAACTACTTGGGAAACTGAGGCAAGAGGATTACTTGAGCCTAAGAGTTTTTAAGGTTGCTGTAAGGCACCATGGCACCCTACCTGAGGATTAAAATGAAACTTCGTCTCAAAAAAAAAAAAAAAAAAAGGAATTAGGGGAAGGTGGAGAGAGGCAATTATGTAATACTAATAAGACATGTGTTTGAAGTCAAGCAGAAGATGGGCTAGAGGAAAGGAAGCTTTGGAAGTGATGATAGAATGTGCAGGACGTGTAAATAGTAGTGGGGAGCACTGTGGAGTGTTTCTCATACAGGGGAAGATGACTGGGCAAAAGGAAGTGGAGGCAGATGGTTGGGCTGCCCTGAGGAGGGGCAGAGATGTCACCAGTGAGAAGGAAAGTGGTGGAGCCTCCTGACTCAGGACATAAGACGGAATCACTGAGCAACAGCACGACGACCCCCACACTGCGCGCTGTGCCCCGCAGGCAGCACCACGACCCCCACACTGAGCTCTGTGCCCCGCAGGCAGCACGACGACCCCCACACTGAGCGCTGTGCCCCACAGGCAGCAAGATGACCCCCACACTGAGCGCTGTGCCCCACAGGCAGCATGATGACCCCCACACTGAGCGCTGTGCCCCGCAGGCAGCAGTGGCAACACCACAAGGCTGGGCGTTTCCTTGCAAAGGGGTCAGGAGCCTAAAGATGAGAATAAAATCACAAGGAGTGATTTATCCATGGTCTCAGAAAATGCAAAAAAGACAAAGAGAAAAGATATCAAGGATTAAAATTGAAATAGGAACCCAGATGTTGGAGCCGTATAACACAGGCACATGGCTGGGCCAAGGGAAAGTCCAACTTCTATTTCTAGCGCAAAATAGCTCTGAAAGTGTTAACTCATTGATTGCTCCTCTCAGATCTAAATAAGAAAACTAATATTTCCTCTGGATATTGCAGGGTAGCTCTTAGGAACTGCGTCAGAATTGGACCTAGAGTTTTAAAATCTCAGGAAGCTGGAATCAGGATGGGTCATTGAACTTGGAGTCCAGGTCATTAGCTACATTAAAATATACATATATATATATATGATCATACAAATGGTTTTAATTTTGACTATTATTAGAGTTATTTTTTGAACATTTCTCATCATTGCTATTAATTTTTGGAGGCAAAGTATGTGCCTGATTCATTTTGTAACTACAAATTGCCCACAAACAGGAAATAAATGCTTTATAAAAATGTTCAGCAAACTATTCTTGAATGAATTATTAAATGTCTCTTACTCACTCACTAAAATATTAAGTTATTTCAAAAAAATACATTCATTGAAATATTCTTCAATGCTGCCAAGGATGGAAAGGATATTTTTGACCAAATAAAGGAAGATATGAATGAAGACATATTTTGAATATGCATCATTATAAGCTATTGATTCTTTTAGAACCGTTCTCTTCAACAGCTACATAATAAATGATACATATATTTTCCATGTTTATCATGATACTTTTGAATTCATAGAATAAAAATACCTTTCCTGTGGAATACACACACACACACACACACACATGCGCGTGCGCAAATCCATTACTAATTCAAACATTGACACTTCCCAAAGAAACAATGGAGCTTTGCTCCTCTGCACAGAAATGTGCTCGTATGAATGGACTACAAAGTCTCTTGATCTATAAATAAAAATTAAGTTTGAAGTACAGGACCTGGTAGCATTTTGAGGCCGAGAGCTCAACTCCATTTCTTATAGTTGACAATGTAATTATGTTTGGTGGATGGTGCAGGGAGATCTTTGCAAAGAGCACTCCAAGCTGCTTAAATGAAGTTAGAGAAGAAAGGATGTAGTGGAAAACAAGGTACAGGTAGGACGCAACCATCCTCGAGGGGTCTGGGGAGGTGAGAGAGCCTTCTCCAGAACACCCTGGGGAGTTAGTGGACTCATTCACCAGATTCTAATTCCACTGGGTGACAATATTTAAGAAAAGGAGAGAGCAATACAGAATTGGATGGTAAATAAAAGTTCTTTGCATTTTATAGCCAAGGGTATTGCACTCAGAATGACAGGAAAAGCCTGCTTTTCCAGGGTTGCATTGTTTAAACGATTAATTATAACTCTCTTTAAAGTTCAATTTGATGATCTTTTAAAACATTCTTTTCGTGACTTTACTTTTGTGCCTTATACAGTTGAAAACAGGATGCTTCCTACCATGCTCCGATTGGGCGATCCTGGGAGGCGAGTGTGTGCGTGTATTGTGCCAAACACAATTTTGTCAGTGCCGACATCTCAGAGAGCTGTGGCCTGTCCCACCCTGAACTGTCCTTGTAACTACATGAGCTTCTAAACAGTTATTTACAGTACAGACTTCTCTTCTGAATTTCGAATTCATTTATCCGGTTGCCCTCTAATCATCTAAATCATGTAAGTATATGGAGAGGTGACATAAAGGAAATACTTAAAAGCAAGGATTCTGGAGACAGAGCAAGCAGGTTGAAGTTTACCTTCTCTATTTCTTAATTATGGCTCCTGGAGCGTTTTTACTGAACATTTTTAGGCTTTATTTCCCCATCTGAGATGGCAACAGCAGCAAAGTGAATGAAATAATAAGTGTGCTAATTCAAAGTGATTAAAACTCTCACTGTCACATGATAAATTGCAGCTTCTCTCCCTTGTTAACCACAGGCATCTCCAATTAGCGTCTCCAAAACACAGTTCTTGATTTTTAGTCTCTGCACCTCTGCAGCTGCTCAGTGTCTCCATAAATGACTTTGCTGGCTACCCCGGAGTGCAGGCTAGAGTCTGGAAGTCTCCAGGCTTCCTGGGTACCCTCTTGTTCCCTCCTCTCCTACATCCAGTCTCAAGGTCAGCCTTGCCTCTCTGTTTTTCCAGGGCTCTGTCACCTGTGGCAATGACCATTTAGCCTCCAAACCTGCCTCCTCCAATTAATTCTCCCCCTTGCACCTGGGTGCTTTGCTTGAAATGTAAACTGGAGTGTATTGTTTTCCATAATCTTCCTCACAACATGAAACCTAGAGTGAGTTCCCCCCTGCACTTAGAATAATTCCTTTGCCGCGGTGCATCTTACAAGGGTATGTGAAACTTAGTAAATGTGGAATGTAAATGTCTTAGCACAATAACTAAGAAAATGCCAGGAAGGCTATGTTAACCAGTGTGGTGAAAATGTGTCAAACAGTCTAAGAAACTAGTGTATGGTGCCCCATGATCACATTAATGTACACAGCTATGATTTAATAAAAAAAATAAAATAAAATAAATTTCTTTGCCATGAGTCAGCAAGTCCTGACCTCCAACGGGGCAGCCTCCTGCTCCCTATGTTCCCTGTCACCAGACCCTAGTCATTTGACTGGGAATCCCAGTAGTACAGGAGGGAAGAACCAGAGTCCCTTCCCACCATGCACACACGCGGTGACCTCGGAGTGTGGCCATCACAGTCTGAGTTGTGGGACCTGAGAGATCTGTCACTAAAGAATGCCTGTGATGCCCCTGGGAATTCTCAAACCCTTTAATATGAGTTTGAATTCTTACAGAACTCAACGAGCATTTTTTGCCGTGAATACTTTGGCCTTAAGACTTTAAATTTGTTTTTTCATGACCTTGTAACCCAAGCCATCTGTTTCACGTTTATCTGTCCAAAGTAGGTTGAAGCTTCTTAAATAATCACTTCATTCTCTCAGCTTTGTTTCTTTTTTTAATCTCCGATTCTGCAGAGATTAAAATAAATTGCATAATGAAATACATTATTAAAAATGTAAATTATAATTTATAATTATAAATTATAAAAAATATAAATTATAAGTAGAAATTATAAAAATTATAAATTATAGCTTATAATTATAAACATGAAAAGTAGATATTTTACTTACTTCTATAAGAAAAATTTGAACTCCAGCGGCCATTAAGTTTCCTTTTTGCTCAAAAAGGAAAAATTTGGCAAGAAATGTTTTGCCAGTGTGTTGGGCTTTCGGGGTAACACTCCCCCCTGCCTCACTTCATACCCATATAGAATCTCTACTGCTAATGTCTTGTGTATTTAAGGTTTGGGAATGTACTTACTTTCTTTGGCAATGACTGAGTTTCCACTGCTTTTCAGTACTGTCCATTGGGAATAGTATTTTTCTGAAACTGTATCTCCAACCTTCCACATTTCCAGTGAAAACTAACAGCTGCTATGTAATATTCATGTCATCAGAGCAAGGGCCAGAGTGCAAGGATAACGCGGAGGATATCGATTTAGTTTTCCTCCCTCCCTCCCTATCTGTGATAGGATGCCATTTTTCTAGAAGTTTCTTAAAAACTTTAAAAATTGCCATATATTTAAAAGAAAAATTTCCACCCAAGACCAGGGCAAGTAGGTAGAAACATTGAGTATGGAATTGAGTCATTTTATAGGAAAGATGCTTGAGAGCGGTCCCGGTAGACCATAAATCACAGGTTAAACATGTGACTACAAATAACATTTTAGGTGCCTTCAAACTGCATATTAGGTGTTTGTGTGGACTACCCTAGGGTTCTGCATCAAGAAAATATTATTTATGTCTCCTTAGAACTTCAGTCCATGAAAATCCATGAAGCAGATACGATCCACAAACAATGAATATTCTCTACCCCTAATTCTATTGTTAGGACACAGATTTATGTCTATGATTTAATAATAAAAAAAAGAAATAAAAAGGTTAATAAAATGCGATTAGTGACACTATGCCCAGGAATTGATAAGTCAAATGATTCTGGATTAGGAGATTTGAGCTGACACTATTTGATTAAAAAAAAAAAAAAAAGCTGCACGTTGTTATTACCACAGGGAACGTGACGCATGTTTGGAAATCCATCAACAGGGAAAACTCATGAGGTCCTACTGCTTTGATCTGTGTGCTAGCTGCTTTTTCTTTGCAGGAATCAGTCATAGCATCATTTAATTGAAGAACTAAGTGGCTCTTATAGAAAACTGACCCTGTTAGTTGCCTCTGGACGATCTAGAAACCAGCCTGGACCGTGTTTCCCCTGCTGGATGAGTTTAGATCGGGTCTGATCTGAGTAAACGGTTTCTCCCATGAAGAAATTTCACTGAAGTTTTCCTGGGAAACTGCTCCGATCTATTATAAAATGGAGTGTAAATCAAGTGCTATTCTTTTCTATTTTGAAGTTTGTAAGTCATGACATCTTGAAGTAGAAAGGAAAAGGATGTTCAAGGAACAGTTTTGGAGACTGGAACAGAATAGCTGAGGAGAGAGAAATCCAGAGGGACCCCACGGAAGGCTTGGGGACCCCACGGACAGAGAGGTGCGTCTGATTCTCAACAGCATTAGCCCCCATGGCTTGGCTCAGCTGGGGAGGCAGAAAGGTGTAGACAGAATAAAAGAAGGTCATAAACCCTCTTCCTGAGGTGAGCTTAGGGTCTGGGGTAGATCGTTAACTAAAACTTATCTGAGGGGGACCCACAGGGAGACCAGTAGACTCACAGAGGACCGGCCTCTCCGTGGGAGTGATTTTCTATTATTGAAGAGAATGCCTTCTCTGCTGTTCACTCCCAGGCCCCTAGTTTGCTATTTAAGATTCAGTATCTTGTTGATATGTGGGTTTGAGGTAAGGTTCCCAGAGTCTTGATCATGCAGCAGAATCAGATTACCACAAGAGAGATAAAGATCATTCCAAGGCTGCGTGTCAGCTCCTATAGCTCTGTTAACTTTCCAAATACGGGAGTACAGTGGATGAGTACAAAAATCATAACGTCAGGAATTTGCCAACTCCGAGGGTCGCTCAAGTGGACTAAGGCAACGGTCACAGGCTTATTAACATTCTCTCCATGGTTCAAGAAAAAATTGAAAATGATCTTGCGTAGGGTAATACCTTTTTCATTTCATTTGCTAATGGAGAAATAAATATTTCGAATTCTGCTTTCACAGAGCTCACCTTCTGACCTGGGGTGAATCATTTAAATGCTCGTTGCTGTGGCCTTCTGTTTCTCAGTTGGAATTGTTAAGAACTCGGTTACGGAAATAATGAATTACATTAGATCTGCTGCTGGTAGATGGCAACAGTTGGAAAAATGACTCTGTCCACCCATAGAGGGATGGACTGTCGAAATTCATCATGCAAGCTCACAAACCAAGAATGTTCTCGTCTGATCCATATGTCCTTTATAATTTAGCTCTCCAAGACAAAGCGCACACACAGTGCGCAGTCTCCTGGACAGACTGGAGGTGTGGGGGCTTAGCACAGCAGACAGGTTTTCCTTTTGAATCCCTGCTTGACCTTATAATCAACAGAAAGGGCTTTACACCCACGTAGGTATGAAGCATATTGGTGTCGCCTACTTACAAAGAGACAAGAGTTTGTAAGAGTGAATGGATTGTTTTATCCTGATCAATATCATTATTTTAAAAGTTATTAAAGGATGTTCAGGAGTCACAGCACCAAGAACGATTTCCTTTGGGCTTTCGGCAAGCACACACAGTTTACATGTCCACAGTAGCACTGACCACAGTTTATCATCCCTGCTTTACTGTTTGTGCTCCCTTTACAAGTGGAGGTCTGCCAGGCCAGGGACATACTTTTTTCGGCATTCCTGCCATCCTGCACAATATCTAGAAAGTAGAAGAGGCTCATTTAGCATGGAATGGAGGAAGGGATGGAATGAGAACCTCATAGCAAAGCTAGTGGAGTTTTTTTGTTCTGAATTTTAAATAATGCCAGATTTTTATTTGAAGGGAAGATACAATTTTTTCCATGCATCTTTAAATTTCTAGTTCAATTAGTGATGCCCAATTACTAGGCGAAAGTCCACTGTCAGGGTAAATTCTGCTGTGTGCAAATCAGAAAGGAAAAACGATCTTCTAGAATGCACTCTATGTCAAGATTTTACTCGCAAGGCAAAGGGACTCCAGGTCCTGGGGTATAGATTTTTTGGCAGGCAGACCAACTGCTGTGGCTTTAACTGGACTTCATTAGTTAATGCTGTGAGTTCTCGTTACACTTGCTATCTCTAAGAGTCCTGTGATTTTAACTACTTCGCTAGAGAAAGATCTGAGTCACGGGTTCCCAAGAATGTGCAGAACCTTACGGAAAATATAAAATAGTAGTTCAGCCTTCAAAAAGCACGTAGCGGGGGAGAGGGAGCACAGAAGGGGAGAGGTGTGGAGGGAGGGAGATCGATGAGCTCTCCCCTGAGGGGCACAACGTAAAAGTGCCCAGCAGATCACAGCTGAAGGGTTCCACTACAACCTGAACCTCATCTAACAAATGAACACATTGGAACCGAATCATTTGTACCCTCATATTAATCTGAAAAAATTTTTAAAGCAAGTAGTGTTTAAGAGTCAGCAGTGAAACAAATAGGTAGCAGTTTATTACCAATGGTCAAATAAAGTGCTAAATTCTTATCTTTACACTCAAGAAGTTTAAAGCCTTTTTCCCATCCCAACTTACTTGAAATCATTCCATTATTTCTTCCTTCACTGGGACCCACATTCTCAAGCCAAAGTATCCTCTGGCCCTGTGCCTTAATTTGCAACCCAGTTCCCTGCTCCTGTTTAATCTGTTGAATATTTAATTCTTTTATATTTCTACATGGCCAGATTTTCCTTAGTCTTTTGTAAAATGTGAATGTGAATCAGAAACGACTGCTCTGTTTGTTGCCTCAGTATAAGAAATGTTTACCCTTTCTAAGTACCAACGCTGTTTCCTACCTTCCCGTCTGCCGGCTTGGACCATGTTCTACAACACCTTCTTACCCAGCTAATCTAGTGTGGAACTTTCTGGCCAAGTAGTGAACTCTTTGAGGCTGGTGGTAGATACCTCTAAACCATCTTCTTCCTTCTCAAAGTGGGGTGCTTTTATATGCAGTTGATGTAAGGAAATATACCATGTATATACTATAGGTAAGAGAAATATAAATATTGTATTTACGGAATGAATCAATGAATACACACTGAAAAACTAATGCAGAACAAGAAAATTACAGGAAGCATAGCTGTAACACATGTACAATATAAAAATGAGGATCCTAAATACAAATATATAAGTGTTAGCGTATCCCCACAACACTATGAATTATATAAGAAAAATGACACTAAATGAAAATCAAAAGAGAATTGTTCATCATACAAATGGGAGTGGATAAGGAAGCCCAGAGAAGCTGTGTGGAAGAGATAAGTCATCAGCTGACTTTTAAAGCAGACAAGCATTGTCTAGAATACTTACATAGAATGTCCCCATCATCATTTGATACAAACTTCTACAATTATTTAACCTAGTAGATATTAGATTACAAACATTTGTGCTACAGAAAGGACTAGCTCCATTGTCAGATTACATTTTTTAGGATAACTAATTTTCCCCAAAGCAGAATTTCTTCCTTGTTTCTGTTACTGATTTTGGTCCCCAAATGCATCTGAGAGTTACAACCTTTTCATTACACTCCTTTCCATAGGATTGCCCATTCATTCAGCCAGTATAATGATAGGTAACATTTTGATTATAATACGTTCAATATGTATGCATCAAAAGCCTCAAATTTGTTACTAGAGAAGAAAATAAATATAAAATAGTTGTATAGTTTTTTATAGCTATAATTGTACCAAATCACCAGGATAGATTAGATTTTTAAAGGAAGTGAGATTATAAGATAAAGATAGTAAACAAGAAAAGTCAACAATGTAAAAATGATTTTTCAGTGACAAAAATTCAAGTCTCTCTAAGCAACATAGGGGCTAAAGAAGAAATTCCAGTTATGTACTAAGGTTTACATATTTTCAAATGTAGCAGTAAAGATGAATTCTATGAATAAATATACCTTATCTTATCAGAAAGAAAGAAAGAAAATAAATGCCTTGTCACAGAAACCATGTTAAAGGCTCATAATGATTTTATGCTATTTCCGTGATGCTCATCTAGATTACAATTTTGTTTAAAAAGTAAAGCTTTAAGCCTGGTCACTTAAAAGGGCTGAAGATTGGTAATTTACCTAAGTAATTTAATTCTTAATTATCCAAAAAATAATGATGAACTATTTTGATATATTTACCAGAAATGGTTAGGCAGTTTTCAATCTGATTAAATCTGATAAATTTGATGTCACGCAAATATCACTGTGTTTATGTCTATTATATGTAAACCTATTTATATGCAAAAAAGGAAGCTGGAAGTTGACCATTTTGTGGGAAACACAAAATAGATAATAAGTAGGAAGGGAAGATACTTCATATGTAAAAAATCTACAAAATTTTGTAGCTCTTAAGCTCTTGAATATTCTTTTCACACTAGTAAAATACTTGTTTAAACAATAACGTCTTTTAATAATGTTCCTCTGGGTCCAGCTTGAAGTTAGGTACATATGACATTACAAGAGTTAAATTTACTTATGTTCTTTCCCATGTTTTGCCACAGGAGAAACATTAATCATCAAAGAAAGCTAAAAGTTAGCTCATAAAAGAATTTATTATAGACTTTTAATTTGCCCTAATGGATTGAACTACCACCACACTTCATTCCTTGTCACTAAGGAATAGAAACCGAATATTTGTCCATACACTTTTGGCCTAATAAAATCTCTGATCTCTGGTTAAAAATTCCAGGTTCTGTGGATTATGAAAAAAGGGAAAATGGAATTTTATTCACATAAAAGAACTTGGGACAAAGGGACCAGAAGGCGATGTGTAGGTTATAACTCTAAGTCATGAGACCATGAAAAGAAGTATGTTAGTTGAGCAACATATAACTTAACTCACCCTATATAGAAATGTTATATTTGCACCAAATTAAAATTTGAAATAATTTCTTTAAACATATACATATTCTTAATAGTCATGTGTGAAACTCTGAGACACGATCATGCTTAGACCTGGGAGTAAGAAAAAATGGGTAGAAATCATGGTCCATCTATCCTTATCTTTCCATAACATGCATATGCAAATCCATACCCACCCATCCAGCCATCCATCCACCCATCCACCCATCCATCCATCCATCCACCTATCCATCCATCCATCCATCCATCCACCCATCCACCCATCCACCCATCCACCTATCCATCCATCCATCCATCCATCCATCCATCCATCCACCTATCCATCCATCCATCCATCCATCCATCCATCCACCTATCCATCCATCCATCCATCCATCCATCCATCCATCCACTCATCCATCCACCTATCCATCCATCCATCCATCCATCCATCCATCCATCCATCCATCCACCTATCCATCCATCCATCCATCCATCCATCCAT
>CAUYPK010004053.1:0-11053 GCA_963574355.1 Loris lydekkerianus | reverse complement strand
TTCTGCATGGTCTAATCTGCTGTTGATACTTTCTATTGCATCTTTAAATTCCCTAATTGACTGCTTCAGTTCCTTCAGCTCTGCTATATCCTTTCTATATTCCTCATATTATTCATCTCTTATTTGATTCTGTTTTTGGATTTCCTTTTGGCTATTTTCCACTTTATCAGCAGTTTCCTTCATTGTTTCCATCATTTCCTTCATTGTTTTCATCATGTGTATTCTAAATTCCCTTTCTGTCATTCCTAACATTTCTTTATAGGTGGAATTCTCTGCAGTAGCTACCTCACAGTCCCTTGGGGGGGGGGGGGGTGCTCTGGACTAGTTTTTCATGTTGCCATGATTTTTCTGATGGTTCTTCCTCATGAGTGATTTCTTTTATCTGTTTCCTTGCCCTACTTTTCCTTTCACTTCCTCTTGCCCTTTAAGTTGCTGTGCCTCTGGACTAGGGTTTTGATGAGTCCTTTTGGTACAGGACCAGAAGGATGAGAAGATTGAAGAGAAAGAAGGGAAAGAACAAAGGGGGGGGGGGAGAAAATAAAAAAGAGAAAGGAGAGGGGGTGGGTAAAAGGGAATATTGACAAAAAGAAGAGAGGCACAGAAAGAAGTAGAAAGGAGCAATATAGGTGTACAGTAGGGTAGTTTCACCCAACCTTAAAAACCCCCAACCTCTAGGGGTGCCAAGTTGGGTGGTTCTCTTGAGGTCAGCAATTCTTTGCTAGCCTGTTCAGACACAGTACCCCACCTTCACCAAGTATAGAGGAATGACAGAAATGCTATAAATGAAACCAAAACTAGCAAACAGAAAACTTTATGGGGACATTTGTATTCTGCCTTTAGTAAGTATGGCCCCACCCATTACCCTTCCTCCACCCTAACCTCCCCCCTCCTTTCCTATTCCTTGGCCCTTTCCTCAAATGTATACGTACAATAACTAAGAAAATGCCATGATGGCTACGTTGAATAGTTTGATGAGAATATTTTAGATTGTATATGAAACCAGCACATTGTACCCCTTGATTGCACTAATGTACACAGCTATGATTTAACAATAAAAAAAAAAAAGAAAACCTTATGGGATAAAATTCGGGGGGGGGAACAAATAATAGGGGTAGAAACACTAGCAAAAATGAAGTTCTAATTGTTGAAAAAGGCAATAATGAGAAATTATATTTAAACTAGAAAATGAAGAAAGAAAAAAAATAAAAGAAAAATCTATAGGGAAAATGTTGAAATTAAAAAAAAGCAGTATATATATATCTTGCTGAATATTGGGCAACAGATGATCTTCTGGGGTATGAGATATTAATCACAATGCTGATATGCCTGTATGAGATGGAGACTGGAGGCCTCTGCTGATTTCTCAAAACCCTCAGGGTGGAAATCCTAAATCTCTCCTCAGCCCACTTAAAAGGCACTTTAAACTGCTAACCTTGGCTAAACAGAAGCTTTCCCAGGAAAGCACTTGTCACTGGGATCACTCCTGAAGTAACTATCTACTTACCCAGTGTGCCAAAACCAGTCTCACTGTATGCCCCTGAAGGCCAACGCTGTAAGGTGTCTTAGTCCCCACCTTTAGGCTACTCAGTCACTAGATTACTTGCTCCCGCCCAATCCTTGCTCTGCCACCCTGAGGGCAGAGCTTGCCATGGCAATTCTCCCACAATGGCTCCACGCAGCCCACAGCTGAACACTATTAGCTCCATCTGGCTCAGGGAGCCCTAGACAACGCCTAAAGTTCTCCACACTCTTTTCCAAGTTTTCCTAAGGTAGTTCAACTTAGTGCCAAGTCCAAAAAAAAAAAAAAAAAAAAAAAAAAAAAACAGCTTACAGGTAAGGCCTTTCCAGTTTGCAATCTCACTGCTGCTATACTTACAGTTGCCCATGGGATTACACTGAACAAACACATGCAAACACTTGCAGTTCTCCACTCGTTTTGTCCTCATGGGGTCCAGAAGTCTCATGCTGACTCCCTGTGTTCCCAAAGGGATGTTTCTGGACAGATCCCACCAGCCAGGGATGCCTGGAGAAGCTGTTACTCGGCCACCATCTTGCTCCTCCTATGTGGCAGTTTTTAAAGAAGAGAGCATATTCTTAATAAGAGAGCATATTAATAAGAAAGTGGGCTAACCATGATATCACCTATTAAAACAGAACAATGTCCTATGCTACCACATGAACAGAAGCAAAAACAAAGACCATGTGATCCTTTCAATAGATGCAGAAAAAGCATTCAAGAAAATTCATCATCCTTTTCTGATAAGAACACTTAAGAAGGGGTGGGGCCTGTGGCTCAGTGGGTAGGCACCAGCCCCATATACCAAGGGTGACAGATTCAAACCCAGCCCCGGCCAAACTGCAACAAAAAAATAGCCGGGCGTTGTAGTGGGCACCTGTAGTCCCAGCTACTGGGGAGGCTGAGGCAAGAGAATCACCTAAGCCCAGGAGTTGGAGGTTGCTATGAGCTGTGATGCGACGGCACTCTACTGAGGGCAATAAAGTGAGACTGTCTCTTAACAAAAAGAAAAGAACACTTAGGAAAATAGCATAGATGGGACATTTCTTAAACTAATAAAGCCACCTAATGTCATACTGAATAGAGTAAAACTGAAAGCCTTTCTGCTTAAAACTGGAACCAGAGAAGGATGTCCACTATCACCATTACTGTTCAACATAGTGTTGGAAGTCCTTGCCAATGTAATCAGGCAAGAGAAAGATATCAAGGGTAGCCAAATGCAGAGAGAGCAAGTCAAACTTTCACTCTTGCTGATGACATGATCTTATACCTAGAAAGCCCCAGGGAATCAACCACAAGACTCCTGGAAGTGATTAAGAAATACATCTCAGGATATAAAATCAATGTACAGAAACAACCTAAATGCCCACCAACCCAGAAATGGATTAACAAGCTATGGTATATATTTATAATATATATATAAAAATATATATTCATTTATTTATTTATATACTTATATAAATGTATATACCATAGCTTGATATGTATTATGTATATATGGTATATATATTTATACATATGGTATAAATACATAATATATATGTATATATAATATATATATCAAGCTATGGTATATATATTTATATATATATATATAATACACACACACATATTTATACATACATACCATGGAATACTATTCAGCCATTTAAAAAGATGGAGACTTCACATCTTTTTTATTAACCTGGATGGAGGTAGAACACATTCTTCTTAGTAAAGCATCACAAGAATGGAGAGGCAAGAATCCAATGTACTGAATTCTAATGTGAAGGCAGTAGATGAGCTAATACAAGGGGTGGGGTAGGGGAATGAGGAAGTAGGGAGAGGGGAGGAGGGTTGGGGATGGGATCACAATGTATGGCACACCTCTTGGGGGCAGGACACAATTATAAGAAGGACTTATCTAACAAATGCAATCTGTAATTCTTTGTACCCTCAATGAATCCCAAACTATAAAACAAATAAAAAATAAAAAAACAAAATCAATGTCCACAAATGAATAGCCTTCATATACACCTGTAACAGTCAACCTGAAAATCAAATCAAAGACACAATACCCTTCACAGTAGCATCAAAGAAAATGAAATACCTTGTAATATACTGAACAATGGATGTGAAGGATATCTATAGAGAGAACTATGAAACCCTGAGAAAAGAAATAGCAGAAGTCATTAACAAATGGAAGAACATAACCATGCTAATGCTGGGAAGGACGTTAAAATGTTTATTCTACCCAAACCAATTTTTTTTTTTAAGTCTGTACTTTTTTACATTGAAGAAAAAAACTCTAAGAATATATTTTTTTATTTCTGTGAAGAATTATTTTTAAATTGAGACTGTCTCTGCGTTTCCTTACAAAAGAAAACTTAACTACCCACAGTGCTCTTCTTAGCTATTTAATAACGTTAGGAAAAAAGAAATGTATAGACAATGCTGCAGCTTCTCAGAAACAAATTAAAAAGATCAAAAGAGCAGAAAGAATTCAATCATTAAAACATATTGTACAGACCTGTGTTTGTTTTCATTTTCATTTTTAATTGAAGATATTTGGTTTGCACAGAACATTGAACATATTTTAGAAGTTAAAAATAGAGTTTTTAGAGTCAAATTACCAAATGTGTCCACTAACACCACCACTTTTTGCTGTATGTTTTTGTACAAACTATTGAAAGTATTTCAGCTTGTGTTTCTTATTCTGAAAGAAAGGGATGATAATAGTATCTTCCTAATAGAGTCATTTTGGAGAGTATGAAGTGATACGGTATATATAGTGCCTATGCACAATGTACTTCAGCTACTGTTTATATTATTTCTAGAAACAATTACTAATTTATATTAACCTAGTTTTGAGTCCAAATTTCCTAATCAAATTTAAATGATATTTTATTTTTTATTGATACATAATATATGTACATATTTATGGGGTACTTGTGATATTTTGTTACATGCATAGAATGGGTAATGATCAAGTCAGAATATTTAGGATATCCATCACCTCAGACAGTTATCATTTTTATCTGTTGGGAGCACTTCAGATCCTCTCTTTTAGCTATTTTGAATTTTACAATATATTACTATTAACTATAGTCACATTAGTATGCTACTAACCATTAGAAATTATTCCATCTGTTTGTAGTCATTATCCTACTTACTATTATCTTTCCATATACCCTTCCAAGCCTCTTATAATTATCATTCTTTGCTCTGCCTCCATGAAAACAACTTTTTAAACTCTGACATATGAGTGAAAACATCCAACATTTGTTTTCTGTGCCTGACTTAATTCATCTACCATGATGTCCTACAATTCCATCCATGTTGCTACAAATGACAGGATTTCATTCTTTTTGTAGCTGAGAAATATTGTATTGTGTACATACACCACATTTTCCTTATCCATACATCCATTGATAGACACTTAGATGGATTCCATATCTGCTATAGTGAATAATGCTTCAGTAAACGGAGGTGCAGGTAACCCTTTGATGTACTGATTTCCTTTCCTTTGGACAAATAGTGGGATCATGAGATTGTATGGTAGTTAGTTCTGTATATCTTTATTTATTTTTGTTCTGATTGTATGAGAGTTTATTTTTATCATTACTACTAAAGGAAATATTTAATAATGCTTACATTAGAATATAGTAATTAAGAATTACTTGATAATTTTAATGTGTCTACTTTGCTTTTATATCGAAGAATTTTTTAAAAATCTCAACACATTTAATAACATAAACTAAAATAGATGATTTGTTTTAGGATGATTTAGAAGAAAAACAACTTACATGTGTGAAGAAATTGGTGCAGTGCTATCAGAATGGACTTGTATCCTTTATGTATATATGTATATTTATTTATCCTAAAACAGAATTTCTATTAGAAAAACATATTAGTTTCCTACTGCTGCTGTAACAAATTACCACGATTTAGTGTCTTAAAACAATATACATTTATTATCTTACAGTTTTAGAGGGCAGAAGTGCAAAATCAGTCTCACTGGGCTAACGTTAACACGTTGGCAAGGCTGGTTCCTACTTGAAGACTAGGAGAGAACCATTTCCTGGCCTTTCCCAGCTTTTGGAAGCTTCCTGTGTGCCTTGGCTTATGCCCTCTTCCTCCCACTGTATTATTCTCACTAACTTCTCTCTGACCCTCTCCTGCCTCTCTCGTTCCTTTATATCAGTGGTTCTCACCTTCCTAATGCCGTGGCCCCTTAATACTGTTCTTGTGGGTTGCAACCCACAGGTTGAGAACTGCTGCTTTATATGGATCCCTATGATTACATTGCCCCACCTGGATAATGTAGTCACCTTTACCCTTTCCAATCCAATTTTTCTGAAACCTGCATACTACCCAGCTCTTACTTATTTTGGGCAGGAAAGAGGTCGGTGGATTACTTGTAATTATCCTACAGTTTTAAAAAAGAAAAACATAAATATGAACTCACCTGATGATTTTTTTATCTATTTATGTTACATAAAATAAAGTGTTTTTGCCTGACATGGGATCAGAAAGGGGTTAACCACAACTGAAAAGTCCTTTTGTCATGTAAGGCAACATATTGCAGGTTCCGGGGATTAGGACATGGACATCTTTGAGGAGGCCTTTATTCTGCCTGCCACAGAAAAGATCAAACATTTTGTGTTTTTAATACAGTATTTTCTATCAGAATAGAAATAGAAGAATCAGTGTAACACAGTTACCTGTGTGGATCATGTCCGTTTCTATAGTTACCGAGAGACTGGATTTAGTTAGGACGGCCATTTCCAAGTCTTGTTTTCATCAATTTATGTGAGCAGTTTTACCATTGATAAGCTTCTTAACTTCTCTACCCCTGTGAAATAGAGATAGATCATAGTACCTCATGAGCTGGTTAGGATGATCACATGAACTCATGTACATCCAAGTGCTTAATAATCTGCAAAACATTGTCTATATGTATTATTCCCCACTGAATACAGCACCCTTAATCAGAATACGTGGAAACCAGTGTGTTTTAAAGCTCTCTGTGTGTAGGAACCAGTTCATTGTTGGGTTTTTTAAATCCATTGGGTATATATGCTATTGCAAATTACAATAAAGGTGTATTAGGAACATCAGATTGTTACAAAAGTTTTTAGATGTCTACTCACTTTCTGTACTCATCTTGTCACAGACTGACGATGTTCTGTTCCAGAACTGACAGTAGTCCATAGCATAGACCATACTTTGAGTATTATTAATCTAAATGACTTGAGAATTGTCTGACTTGGTCTAAAGAACATCCAGTCTCTAGAAGCCTGCTATTCAGGGGAATATACCTTAAATTTTTATCTAAATCTTCTTTTACTATATTTTTACTTTGGTTTTATCTGGATCTGTTAGCTCAGTCTGAGAGCTTATTGATATCTAGCACACTTTAGTGGTAGCAAGTGATTCCTTTTCCTCTCCTAACCTGACAACTACATTGCTTTGCTTCAGATTCAATGGTTAATGGCAAATGTTTCTATTTCTGAATGCCTTTCATAGGCTGACTTTAGAAATTGTAAGATTTAGCAAAGATTAGTTAGGGGAAGTATATTGATCATCTCACTAGGAAGTTAACAGAGCTTTATACTTTCAGAATACTTGGATTTTCTATTTCTTCCCAAGGTCGAAGATAGAGTGTAGAAGCTAGAGGATTCAACCAAGTGTAAGTTATGACTACCATGATTTCTTAGCTGTAAAACAAAATCAATGAAATTTGTTTATGTACCAATAGGACTTTTAAAATAGGTAAAATAAAGATGCTTTTACCTCAAGATCTAGAAAGGGTACATTTTGTTTTCATACTAGTTTTAAATGAAACAAAATCCCAACTAATTTAAACTTTAAATACAAAAAAAGTATCTGATTTAAATATTGATAAAGTAATACTGTGAAATAAGGTTTTGGTTGATTATTCCAGGGCATGCATGTTTTGGGTGGGGTGCAATGAAGGATATAATCGAGCTTAAATGAAAGTTAATTTTTTCCATGTGTTATTACTCAATACCAGTATGAAGTTATCAATAAACCACATCAGTGTTCTAGTAACTGGTAATTTAATTCTAACGTTGTGAGAGGAAAAAAACTGAATAAGAGGTTACTGAGACAAAAATTAATATTCCAAGAAAAAACATGGTTTTAACTTTTCCTCTTTAGACTTCCAAGTAGGAATAATTAAAACATTATCTATCACGTTTTAAAAAATAGGTAGAATTCCATAGACTTCCTTGGCAAAAATGCTATAAAGATATTGATCTTAACCAAAAATATTAAAGCCCTTAAGGGATTTAGCCCAGATATTTAAAATTCTGAATCTGTGTGCAAGAAAGATTGAAAATCATCCCTGTTTTTTAGAATCTGCACTTGATATCCTAAAATTGTCTGGGTAAGTTGTCTTTATTTTTGTATTAGATGCATTTCGTTATGCTTTTGTATTACAAAGATATTGTGCATTGTAATATGGCAGCAAAGTGATACAGAACTAAGAAAACTTCAGTTAATCTCTGGATTCTAGCAGTTAGTAGTTCAAAGGAAGTCAGTTTCACTGAGTTTGAGATTACTAGCAATAAGAGATTAAATTATTAGCATACTAAAAGGTTTTCTTGTTTTCTTAGTAATTAATAAATACTAGATGAAACCAGGAATTGTAGTATTTTTAGAGAATTGTTGAGTTTTTAGTCTAGTTTTTTTCTCTCTCTTTAGAAAATTAGGTTGTATATCATGTTTTATTTACTTTTCAAAATTCAAATGAAGAATAAAATATCACTAGTTGTGGCCAGTAGCAATGGCTCATGTCTGTAATCCTAGCACTCTGGGAGGCCAAGGCAGCTCAGGAGTTTGAGACCAACCTGATCAAGAGCACGACCCCATCTCTACTAACAATAGGAAAAGTAACCAGGCATTGTAGCAGGCATCTGTAATCTCAACTACTTGGGAGGCTGAGGCAAGGGGATCTCTTTAACCCAGGAGTTTGAGGTTGCTGTGAGCTAAGCTGATGCCACTGCACTCTAGCCTGGGCAATAGGGTGAGACCCTGCCTCAAAAAAAAATCACAGTTTGGTATGTATTGTTTTAATGTAAATTAAAAGTAAAAATTATGAAATTAATATGTCTCATCCTTTCTGTTGTTATTTCTCCATCCAGTTCTGGGAACTGTGAATATATTGTGCTTCCTTGCTGCCACATAGTGGCTAATCTGGGTATATATTAAAATATTCATTTTTAGTTGCTCAGGGTAATACGGTAAAGGAAACTTCTTAAAGTGAGAATTGTCAAAAAGTTTTCCCTTCTAACCTTTCTACCAAATTAACTCTTTAAATAGCATTGTTTACTTTCAATATTCAAGTAGTATAAAGGTTTTGTAGGACTATGTATACATGATAGGTGCTAATGCACTTTTAGATTTAACAGGAATACTGTTTAAAATTTCATAACCATTTACATTTAATCTTTTATATGGTACTAAAATAATTTATTGAATTACGGCATTATTATTTTTAATAGGGACTATGGAAAATAAATAAATGATTGCTCTCGCATTTCCAAAATTAATTGGAAATTATTATATTGACATGAGATTATATTAACACTTCCAACATCAGTGTTCCTACAAAGCTCTGCCCACAGTCAGTTCTCTATGGAAGCATGTGACTAAATGTTTCATTGCATAATATGACAAATGTTTTCAACTGCAGTCTTTTCTTTCCCTCATATTTCATAGTTATATTAATTTTTATGTTTTTAAATTTCTGCTTGTATCCTAATTTGTCTATACTTCACCCTCACTTGTGTCTCGTTTCAAGACCTTTTGGGAGATACACATTGAAAATAATAAAAAAAAAAATTAAAAATTTGTTCTGGCCTTTAAATAGTATATTTTCTTCATTGCATCAGAAGGTTAATGCTTAGTTTTTCATAACCTTTTTTGGTTGAAAACTCTTCTGATGCTTTATGTTACAGATTGTCTCTTTTGATAGAAAAGGAAAACATAGGGACAAAAAGTACTAGACTGGTTCTCTTGGCTCAGCACCTGTGGCTCAAGCAGCTAAGGCTCCAGCCACATACACCTGAGCTGGCGGGTTCAAATCCAGCCTGGGGCCGCTAAGCAACATGACGGCTGCAACCAAAAAATAGCTGGGCGTTGTGGCGGGTGCCTGTAGTCCTAGCTACTTGGGAGGTGGAGGCAGGAGAATCGCTTGAGCCCAGGAGTTGGAGGTTGCTGTGAGTTGTGATGCCACAGCACTCTACCCAGGGAGACAGCTGGAGGTTCTGTCTCAAAAAAAAAAAAAAAAAAAAAAAATTAGACTGGATATCTTCATTATAGAGATGCAACAGTCAGCTGGACAACAAGTAATAAGTTGTTTCAAATGATAAATTCTAACAATTATTAGAAAAGAATGTCACTCTTATAAAATTTTCCTTGTCATACCTTGCCCTTCAAGTATCTTTAAGTTCAAATTGTGTATATTCTACATCCACATGTGATGGCTCTCAATACCATTTTTTAACTCCTGGGCTAATTTTTCTTGAAAAACATGAATTAAAAGTCCTATATATACAGGATATGTTATACCTGAAATAGCATAAGAGGTTCAAATTTTGAATTTGTGAAATGTCAAAATAGTTTGTATATTTAAGATAGAGCTTTTATATCTCCTTTGAAATTTAAACTAATGACCCTAGTTCATATACCTGATTTTTTATAATTTGTAAATAAGTTACTTTCAAATAACTTTGGTTATAGTAGCTGTGAAATGCAAATTTTTTTTTTTTTTTTTTTTTGAGACAGAGTCTCACTCAGTTGTTCTAGGTGGAATGCCATGGCATCATCCTCTTGTCTCAGCCTCCCGAGTAGCTGGGACTACAGACACCCACCACAATGTCCAGCTGGTTTTTCTATTTTTAGTAGAGACACGGTCTCATTTGCTTAGGCTGGTCTTGAACTCCTGAGTTCAGGAAATCCACCTGCCTTGGCCTCCCAGAGTGCTAGGATTACAGGCATGAGTCCCCACACCCAGCTGTAAAATGCAATTCTAATATAATTAATATTTGTTAACTTGAATTCCTTAGTGTCAGCAAGAGCATTCTTTTATTTTGTGGGTAGTAACTCATCCAGTAAATAAGGAAAAGAGTATGACCTCTAAGAACAAATAGACTACTGATCTATTAAGCAGCATTTAGAAAACTTCAGGAAAAGCCCTTGAATAGTTTTTAAGTTACAAGTTATACTAGATCTGTGGTTTGCATCAAATTATCCATTGTCTTCCTAAATTTCATAGAACTATATCTATAATTCATCATTACTTTGCCCTCCAAGAGAAAGAGAATTCCTCATTTTTTTATTCATGCAGGATACAGAATGGCTTTCTGAACCCATATGTGTATATGTGTGTGTGTGTGTGTGTGTGTGTGTGTGTGTGTGTGTATATATATATATATATATATATATATTTTTTTTTTTTTTTTTTTTTTAGAGACAGTCTCACTTTATTGCCCTTGGTAGAGTGCTGTGGCATCACAGCTCACAGCAATC